>CAJNJA010006075.1:326-12372 GCA_905231915.1 Symbiodinium necroappetens
CCCTAAACCCTAAACCCATCTTGGGCACCACATGGCGGCCAATGCCGAAGGCGTCACGCAGTTTGCAGGCCCAGCAGCTCCGTTCAAGGCCTCGCGGTTTAGGGACTACCCATAGGCTCCAAAGTATCCATAGTCCCCTAAGTAGTTCCTTTTTGTGGTTTATGTTTAGAATCCTATAAAGTAATCCCAAAAAAGAACTACTTAGGGGCCTATGGGCAGCCCCCTGTATCAGAATTGCTAAACAGAGAGCCCACCAGATCTCCCCCAAGCCCAAAAACCAAAGCCTTGCAGATATTGAAGCCTACAAACCCTGAACCAAAGACCGCCGAAGCCTGACCCACGTGGATGCAGCCGTGGACGATCCTTCGGCTTTGCTTCGACATTCATAAATTATTTAGGACTTCGTAGGAGTTTTTTGTTGCTGTTGCAGTCCGTTGTAAAGTTTCAGCCCTATCAGCCCTGCACCCTAAACCTCTAACCGCTGAACCCCTAACCCGTAGACCCTAAACACCTAAACCCAAACCCAACGCTTAAACCCTAATAAGCCCCAAGCCCCAAAGCCCTAAACCCTAAACCCTAAACCCCAAACCCTTTAAAATAGTAGGTCATGACCCCTTAATTAGGGGGAGAACCCATAAAACGGTAGGTTTTTGGATCCCCAAGTAAACCTCAAACCCATAAAGCCCAAACCCCAAAGCCCTAAGCCCTAAACACCTAAAATCCCAAATCCCTAAACCTTAAACCCTAAACCTTAAACCCTAAACCCAGAAACCCCAAAGCCCTAAACCTTTAACCCCAAGTCCCCAACCCGAGAGTTTGGAGGGAGTTTGGCGGTTCCCACGGTTTGGGGTCTTAGGGTTTAAGGTTTAGGGGTTTAGGGTTTAGGGTTTACGGTTGTTTAGGGGTTCAGGGTTTAGGGTTTAAGGTTTAGGGTTTAGGGTTTGGGGCTTTAGGGTTGGGGATTGGGGCTTAGGGTTTAAGGTTTAGGGTTTAGTGTTTGGGGCTTTAGGGTTTGGGGATTGGGGTTTAGGGTTTGGGGTTTATTCGGGTTTAGCGCCTCCGCCGCATACTGTGGCCTTTGTTGGGGTACCTATGGGTTTGGGCCTGGGGTTTAGGGGTTAGGGCTTTAGAGTTTAGGGGCTTAGGGTTCAGGGTTTGGGGTTTAGGGTTTTAGACATTAGGGCAAAGGTATATATTATACAGACACATAGACCATGAGGGAACAACACAACAGAAACAGGTAGCTCACATAGATACAATGGGCATGAACCAAAGTCCAAACTACTGAGACCAAGCCGTAAATCTCAAACCTCTCCCAACCCAAAAACCAACGTAGTTCAAAGACTACCGAATCGAGAAAAGCTGAAAACATGACTCTCAAGGAATATCCGGAATCCCGAACCCTTCTGTATAAAGCACTAGATCAAGCGGCGGAGACGTCGGATGAAAGCCAAGAAGTGTGGGCAGAAGGCGCAGGACGAGCCCTCCAAGACACGGGAAGATGTCGGGAGCAAGGGTTCAGGGTTTAGGCGACATACCTGAAGCCCCAAAACTCGAATTCTTTAACCCTATAAGGGTCCATGTACTCATATAGTATATACATTAGCCCCGAAGTACCCAATTAGGGACTACTTTATGGCCAAAGTATATACTATTTGGGTAAATGGACCCTTAGGCCCTAAACCCCCATAGAACCCTTATAGATCCCTTTAAAGGAACCCCAAAAAGAGACCCTATTTGGGTACATGGACCCTTAGGGTAAGGAATTACTAGAAGGGAAAGTAGCATAAGGAGCCCTTGAAAGGTCCAGGTAGGGTTTAAGAGTTGAGAGTTGCTGGGCTTGAGGTTGAAAGCTTAGGGCTTCTTGGGGGTTTTGGGGTTCTGGGCTAGGGTTTAGGGTTTAGGGCTTAGGGCTTAGGGTTTAGGTCTTAGGGTTTAGGGATTAGGCTAACATACCCTAAACCCTAAAGCCCCGAAAGCTCCAGGACCCTAAACTCCAAGACCCTAAACCCCAAACCCTAAACGGATTTAGGGTTTAGGGTTGCTAAAGATCTGAGATCTCCGGTAAGGCTTTCATGGGCCGGCCGCCGAGGCCCAGCCAGAGTTGAGGGGGCATAGATTTGCCTAAAAGAACCCTACATTAAGGAAACTACAGATGGGCAGTTTAGGGGTTGAAGGCTTAGGGTTTAGGGGTTTAGCGTTTAGGGTTTAAAGAAAACTACAGGTGGGGAGTTTAGGGTGTATAAGGCTTCTATAAGGTATATAGATCTTCTATAAGGCTCCTATAACGGGAACTACCCACCTCAAAAATGTCCTACTGGTAGACTAAACCCCTAAATCCCAAAACCTTACGACCCCTACTACCCATTACCCCCGAAACTCTAATCCCCAAAAGCCCAAGAACCCCAAACCCAAAAAAAAGTAGGGTTTAGGGTTTTGGGTTTAGGGTTTAGGGTCTAGGGTTATAGGGTTTAGGGTTTTTGGGGTTTAGGGTTAGGGAAAACTACTGTAAACCCAGAAACCCCAAAAACCCTCCGAAGTCGGAGTCGAGTTGTGATCCCTATGGTCTCCATTCATTGCTGGTCCTTTTTACAGGGTTATGTTGAAAGGATCCCAAATATAATATTGGGTGAACCAAAAAAGGAAACACAAACACTAAACCCTAAGCCCTGACGACAAGATAAACGGAAAAATGCATACTTGTGTACCCTGACAGCGCAGCTCCTGCTTTGACTTGCATTATGCCGCTGATGGAAAAAGTCTTGAAGGAAGGAATGCGCTGGGAAGCTCACAGTTCCAGTTTTTAAAGGCCACCATTAGGGTTTAGGGTTTAGGGTATAGGGTTTGGGGCGTTTGGGGTTTAGGGTTTTAGGGCTTAGGCTACCATTGCAATGCTTGCAGCCGGGCCAGCAAACCAAGCACTCTGCCAGCCCTAAACTTTTGATGCCCCACGCCGAACGCCCGAACCCCAAAACCCAACACCGTAAGGCTTTTGTGCGAGCCCTCAGGGTCCAGGTACCTTTTTAGTTTATATATTAAGGCTATGAAAGGGGGTTGCTAGAGGGGCACCAAAGTACGGTCAATCGTGCCAGCCTGCGGCTGTCAGGGCGCCCCCACAAAAGACCACGGCCCAGATGCTGTCCGGATGCCGGGCGATCCTTTGCGTACCATAGGGTTTTGGGTTTAGGGTTTAGGGTTTAGGGTTTAAGGTCGGGAAAAGTTGGTAATGGCACAGTGAGCCGGGAATCTGGAACCACTAAGGCACCGGTCATCTTGCAAGATGATCGGCAGACGTTGGTTCCAGATTGCCGGCACGATGTAACGGTATTCCTCATGCCTTACTGTGCTTTCTACTCAAAGGTACCCCCCCAAACCCTAGTTTAATCATTCATGCGCCCATCTCATAGATCCCTTGTAGAAATCCTTTTAGGCAACTTTATAACCAACCTTATAATTTCCCTAAGGGTCCATGTGCCCAAATAGTATATGCTTTGGCCTTAAAGTAGTCCCTATTTGGGTACTTTGGGGCCAATGTATATACTATATGAGTACATGAACCCTTAGGGTTTATTAAGCTGACCCTAAACCCTAAACCCTAGAACCTAAACCCCAATCCCCAATCCCTAAACCTTATGTTTATAGAAAGAGCCCTTATAGATGCTCTTTTAAAGGAACCCTTAACGGGAGCCCTAAAGGAGTACATGGACCCTTAGGGTTTATAGGGTCTATAAGTGAAGCTCTTCACTGGGGGAACTTTGCGGTTCGGATCCTCGTCCTCTGGGGCTTTTCCCTTGAAGTGGCAGGGGGGGGCCTTCGAATTTGGGTTTAGGGCTTTAGGTTTTAGGGTTTAGGCTGTTAGGGTTTAGGGTTTTGGGGTTTTAGGGTTTAGTATTTAGGGGTTTTAGGGTTTAGGGTTTAGGTTTTAAGGTTTAGGGTTTTGGGGTTTAGGGCTTTACCCATAGGCCCCTAATTTTGGGATTACCTTGTAGGCTTGTAGGATTCTAAATATAAACCACAAAGAGGAACTACTTAGGGGCCTATGGGTAGGCTTTAGCTTGAGGCTTTAGGGGTTTGGGGGGTTTAGCGTTTAAGGTCGCCGTTGAGGGCTGTGCCACATGCGCAACAATGCACAAAGGACCGAAGTGACAGCCCCGCACACAGAGGTCTGGAGCGTGGCTGCAGTGATAAAGACACAAAGCCATACGGTTCATGGTATAAATCCTGCATCACCAATAATAAGGAATATACCATAATTCCCGTAGTTTAGGGTCCTTAACGTAATGCAGGATTTGTATCACCAACCGTACAACTATCTTTCTCTTTCTGACACAAAATAACACAACAGCTCAACATCGACATCAGCTCTGGAAGCCTAACGTCTCAAATCCAAAACATGTCCTATAGACCCTAAATGCTTCAAGCATAATATGCAGGCCTGGATAACAAGAATTGGGCTTCGGGATTCTGGTACCGATAGAGTTTAGGGTTTGGGGTTTAGGGTTCTGGGAGATTCAGGCGCGCTGACACTACGGAGATAGTATTTCAAACTATTCCGACCCTGCACGTCACATAGGGTCAGACAGTTCAGAACAGTCTAGGAAAAAGGGTTAGGGTTTAGGCTTGGGGTTGAGGATTGCGGACTGGACGTCAGGGCTTTGGATTTGGGATTTAAGGGCACAAGGTTCAAAGCTTGTTAATTGGAAGGGAGCCGAGTGTCATCCATCCCGCAACGGGCGCCACGGGCAAGTACATAATGGAACCCCAGTTCAGCAGCATGTCGATGGACGCCTTCGGCTTCGTATTCTCTTTTCTTAAAGGTCGCCATCAGAAAACATAGAAGGCCTAGCATGTAGCCTTGATGTGCATGAACGGTGCATGCACTGTGGCCCCGACACACACGTATACATACATATATACATACATACATACATACATACATACATACATACATACATACATACATACATACACACATCATTATAACACACACACACATATATATATATATATACATACATATACAATACACATACATACAACAGAGTGCCATGGGCCCCAAGGAATCTATGTGGGGGCACCTTGCAATCCTCAAAATCCTGAACACTCTCACCCTCAAAGCCCTGTTGACGGTTTAGAGTTTAGGAGTTCAGGGGTTTAGGGCTACCTGAACCCGTAACAACATACTCTGAAGGACTTATAAAATTAAATCATATTGAAGGACCCCTAGAACAAGGTAGGTGTCTTAGGGTTTAGGGTTAGTCCCTACAAGAGGGCACTGGCCTTCGGGTTTTCGAAGCCGTAAAAATCAGCAGCTATGTCTGGATTGGCACTGTAAGTCCTCGGCTGATGTTCTGGGTTTAGGGCCTGTTTAGGGTTTAGGGGTTTAGGGTTTAAGATGTAGGGGTTTATGCTTTCACAACTCGGACTAGACAGGCGAGATTCCAGACGGTCGGGTCGGCGTGACTGACCACGACTATTCAAGGCAGACTAGGGCCAAGGCCCCCAAGTGTCCTAAGAATTACGTTAAATGAAACTACAGGTGGGGAGTTTAGGGTATATAGGGCTTCTATAAGGCTTCTATACGGTCTATAGCCCTTCTATGCGGCTCCTATAACGGTAACTACGCACCCGAAAATGTCCTAGATTGAAGGGGAAGGCCTGCAGGATCTAGCCGACGATCGCAGATTCGACAAGGATGCCACAGTTGTTCTGCACTGTTGTCTATAGGTTCGCCCTTCAGTGATCCAACTGCAACAAAGGACATAAACAGTAATAATGTAAATGCGCAACAGCAAGTAACACTACACGGAGGGGCTCAATCAGTGCCTACATTGGGCTTGAGAGTGAAACCAAGGGACGTTTTCAGTTGTCACCAGCACAACACTAAGATAAGGAAGTGCAATAACGACGACATCGCCGTTGCTGGCACTTTACATCAGGCGGTGGACACAACGGTGCCTCCAAACGCAAACAATCCACAGCCTGCCTACCCCTATGCTTAGGGGTTTAGGGTTTAGGGATGGACAGTAGCTTGGAGGGCTTGAGGGCTTAGAGCTTCATGGATTTGGGAATCGTAGGGCCTCGTAGGGCTTCAGGTTCTAGAGGGTTTTGGGCTGAGGCTGTTCGTAATCTAGAGTTGAAGGCTTCAGGTTTCAGGGTCTTACATGCCATGGGATTGTAGGGTTTAGGGGTTTAGGGTTTAGGTTCATGGTTTAGGATTTAGGGTTTTGAGTTTAGTAGCAGGGTCTTGCATGCCATTACATGCCCGGATACTTCATCATGCGGAGGGTTGCTCTGAAATGCTGAATCCAATCGCAATAAGGATGTGCCCACGCCCGAAACTTCCAAAACTGAACCCTGAACACCCCCAGAACAAAACAATGAGTGCTTCCTCGGCCCTAAACCCCCTAACACACAAATCATAAGCGAACTGAAAGCCCTGCAATCGCTGAGTCATAAAAGCCTGCCTGAACACAACACCACTACCCTAAAGAGGGCAAGAAACGCCTTAACGCAACACATATGTCTCTCAACGTTTAACGGTTTTGATATCCTAAAACGAAGCCCCTTAGGCTTTGAAACCGATGGGCTTATATATAAACAACTTTTAAATGACCCCTAACAACTAACAACTGCTGGATCCTAATATTACGGCCCTCAAAGAAGCAAGGCTTTTTGATCAGGGGTCTACATCGCCTCTTCTTTTTGATGTGATTAATGTCGAGTTGCTGACTAGTGTTGAGCAGGGGGTTAAAACCTAAACCCTAAACCCTAAACCTAAACCCTAGCCCCCAATTGAATGAGGAATTGAAGTAGGGTTGCGACGAAGTTTCCAAATCCGCAGCCTGCATCTACGCCTACCGACGCTACCGCGACCCTCAAACCCTTTCAACCCTACGCCCTAGGCTGGCAAGCCTACACGAAAAGCACTAAACATCCCTAAACCCTGAACCCTAAACCCCAGACCCTAAACCCTAAACTCTAAAAGCAGGTTCTGAAACGAGCACTGGGATCATCCAACCGATGGCCTGCACCAGCCCCAATCCGAACATGCAAAGAAGCACCAGCCATCGCAAGAATGAGGGATCTTGCTCCGCTGCCATGGCGTTTTAGGTCTTTGTGTGTTGCTTGAAAGGGCTCTTTTCCGACTTGTTCGGCTTTAGGGTTTAGGACGTAGGCTTTAGGGAAGTTGAGGGGTGGGTCCAGGTTTACAGTTTGACAATGCTTGGACACTGAAATCTCGCACAACTTAAGGTTTGCCACTTGACATGTTTTGTATCCTGCAGCTCATCACTGCAGGAGAACATGGTCCAACAATCAGTGCAAGCAGTACCCTAAACCCTAAACCCTAAACCCTCAACCCTAAACCCTAAACCCTAAACCCTAAACCCTAATCTGAACGATGGGTGACTCATGGCTGACTAAACCCGAAAACCGGCATGTGAAGTCAACCTCTGGTCCCCCCAAAAAAACACCCCGAAATCTCCAAGGCGACCCGAAGATACGAAATCAGCCGCCCAGAAACATCTCTGGGTCCTTTTTGCAAAAGGATGCCGCACTTTTTTGGGGACCTAGAATGGGGACCTTAAACCCAAAACCCTAAACCTTAAACCCTAAACCTTAAACCCTAAACCCTAAACCTTAAACCCTAAACGTTAAACCCTAAACCCTTGCTTTAGAGAGCTACCCATGCAGCCAAACACAACCCAGCACACGCGCAGACTCATCGAGCCCGAACCCTGGTCTGAAGTCTGAACATTAGGGCTTTTAGGGTCTAGGGTTTAAGGGTTTAAGGGTTTAGGGCTTAGGGGTTTTAGGGTTTTAGAGTTTAGGGTTTCAGGGTTTTAGGGTTTAGGGGTTTGGGGTTTAGGGGGTTTTAGGATTTTAGGGTTTAGGGTTTAAGGGTTTAAGGGTTTAGGGGTTTTAGGGTTTTTAGGGTTTTAGGGTTTAGGGTCTCGGGTTTAGGGTTTACCCATAGGCCCCTAAGTAGTTCCTTTGTGGGATTACCTTATAGGATTGTAAACATAATCCACAAAAAGGAACTACTTAGAGGCCTATGGGTAGGTTTAGGGTTTAGGGTTGAGGGATCGACCTCAGTGACAGTGAACCGAAGCAGCTGAACGTTGCGACATCCAGTACATGAGCCAAGAGCAGTAAAGCTGTCTCAAAAGTGGGTTGCTCATTGCAGGTCCTCGAACATAGGCTCTCTTTATAATATGTGTCCGTGTATATACCTATATATATATATGTATGACATGTGTATATATATATACATATATGTATATATGTGTGTAGATATGTATAGATATGTGGCAGCATCTTCCTCTCACTGATCTGTGTGTTTTTTCGCTTCATACATCAGATCATCTGACTTCCTTCGCTTCATTTCCGCAGTCCTTCCTTTCATTGTTTCTCCGTTGCTTCTAAACGGCTTTCGTGGCCTCCACTCACCGTCACAGTGCCAACCGTCCAACAATCCATGATGCCAACACTGAATACCCGTCTATCGTCCAGCCTTCGACTTCGACGTTCTCTGCGGAACTGAATCTAAAACCCAGACCCAGCCCCCATACCTGCCTGAATCCTATACCCCTAAACCCTAAACCGCTAAACCGCTAAACACCTAAACCCTAAACCGCTAAACCCTAAACCCCTAAACCCTAAACCCCTAAACCCTAAACCCCTAAACCCTAAACCGCTAAACCCTAAACCCCCAAACCCCTTTACACCGAGTCCAACAAAGAAGGCCGAAGGCCCCTGACGAAACCCCTAGGCCCTAGTCCAACCTGCAGGGCCCCTACATGCATCCAACCTCACCTTCCCCTAAGCCGTCAACGCCAAACTGGGTTTAGGGTTAGGGTTTAGTGTTTGGGGGTTTATAGGGTTTAGGAGTTATAGGGGTTTAGGGTTTAGGGTTTGGGGTTTAGGGGTTTAGGGTTTAAAGGGTCAGGGGTTAGGGTTTAAAGGGTTAAAACCCCAAACCTCTAAACCCACAATGCCCCGCGCGAGGCTCTCCCAGAGCTTCGCTCGAGCCATATCGCGATGCTCCAGCTTCTCACGCCACTTCCTTGTTAGGAATTAGGATTAGGGGGACCCTTGGGGATATAGACCCACTTCCTTGTTAAGAGTTAGGATTAGGATTACGGGGGACCCTTGGGGGATATAGACCCTCTCAAGAAGGTCCCCTTTAAGAGAGCCATAAGTAGGGTTAAGAAGGGTCCCCTTTTCAGGGGTCTCCCTAATACTACCTAGGACTTGTCGTTCAAAGCCGAAATACAGACTTTAGCCCTCAAAGCTTGACGCAAGGTCCTGAATATTTGGAGGGCTTAGGAGCCCTCTGTATAGGATGTACAGGATCTAATGAGAGTTTGTAGGAATTCAACCGCTTTGAGTGTTTATGAATCCAGGGTTTTAAGGCTTATAGACACTCTGACTCTACTGTCAAACATGCTTTGAGTTGAGCCGCGTTCCCCCAAAACGGACACTGAAATGACTGAAATCTTCCTCTGAAGACGAACCCTTTCAGAGAACCTCCACACCCAAACAATCTCTAGACTCCAAGCCCTATGAGCACCATTTAACACACCATAGTGCCTCAAATAACACCCGCCAAACCACCAACCTGAAACCAGATATGATATGCACTTAATAATCAAACCGAGGGGCCCCATTTAGATGCACAGCAACGGCAATATATACACCCACTTTTATATAGAACCATTATATGGCCCGATTTCACGGACACTCTCGGTCGGGAGGCCCTAAACCCCAAACCTTAAACCCTAAACCTTAAACCCTAAACCCTAACCCCTAAACCCTAAACCTTAAACCCTAAACCCGAAACGAAGAATGTCTACGGCTCAGGTTAGCGGCTCGAAGCGCTCAGCTTCCAAGCGCTGCTTCTGCGCCTGGGGGCTTTGCCCAAGAGACCCCTGAATTCATGTCGGGGTGGTTTAAATAAACCCAAAGGCTCCATGTACCTTGATAGTAGATACTTAGGCCTTAAAGTACCTGTATAGGGACCCCTTTATGGCCTAAGTAGCTACTATAAAGGTACATGGGGCCTTTGGGAAAGTGTTATAGGCCCTTGGGGTTCGGGATCTGGGGTCCAGGCTTGGGGTTCCTGGTTTGAGGTGGTAGGACATGGGAAGTTGGGGTTTACCCTTTTGGGGTCCTTGTGTTGGGCTTAAATTGGGCCTCTGGAGTGTAGAGCTTCGCAGCCTTTCGGGTTGCTACTTCGGGCTTTCTGGCTTTCAGGTTTAGGGTTGCTTTTTCGAGTCACTTTGGGGTCCAGTATAGGGACTTAGAATGGAAGGTGGAGTATATATGTTCTAGTATCTAGTTGGAATAGGAACTCGCGGTAGGGTCTATGGCGGGTTGCGCAGAAGCATCTGTCTGAGGCTCTCGTTGAACACTAGCCCTGAACCCCATGTTGTTGTAGAAAGCCCTGAAGGGAGACCACCAAGGGTTGTGCCATCGTCGCCGTCAAGTCTGGAAATTGAAAGAGGTGGATCCACATCATCGTTTCCCCTCAACGTCACAGAGCCACCAGCCCTCACGGCCACAGACAAGCCACTGAAAATCGCTAAGATAGTGATTCTGGCAATCCACATCAGAAATTCTGTGGCACTAACGCCTGCCAACTGCCATCGAGAGCTTGCTACGCTTCCCATCCCATGTCGGATTCCAGGAGAACCTTACCTCGCCCCCAGGCCCGTGGCCCCAAAACCATAACCTAAACCCAAAACCCCTAAAGCCCTAAAGTGAGTGTCAAGGCTCAACAAGGCTCAAAAGACACTCAGATTGGTATAGATGCCTGGTAATTAAACATGTCGAGCGCACAGCCCCGCAAGGCCCAACACTCGAAGCCCCAGCCCAGAACCCTAAACGAGTCTGAGGGAGTCCCGCAACCAAAAACAGCCGCAAATCCTACACCTTTTGATGTGAAAGCGCCCGCTGATACGGCCCTGTCTCAAGCCCAAAAAACCGAAACCCGACATCCGGAACCCATAATTCAGAGATTCAATCATGAGCACAGAACCCTATAAGCCCTTATGCCGAAAGCGCCTGCACCGAGAACCCTAAACTCCACAAGCCCTAACACCCCATCGCCTCTCGATCGAGGGTCCTTCGCTGCAGTCGAAGAAGATGCTCCTGCAGGGCTGGAGCTGTCTGGTGTTCATTAGGCCGGGGTGTTTTGTTGTGTTCAGAACGGATTATGGTCGTGGTCAGAAGGGCTGATGGCTTAGGAGTTTAGGAAAGTTCTTTGGGCTGTTCTTGGAGGACGGCAGAATATTTGCGCGTCATGTTCCTTCTGAAGCTTATCGTAGAAGCAGAGCCTATACCAAAACAACATTCGGGACCAGGGGTGCCATTGCGAATCAAACCTCTGTATTGTGTGCCGTCTGCGTGTAATTTGTACGCCACAGGGTTTCGCCTTCGGCATAAGGTTTCGGATGTGGGGGCAAGCCAGGATTCCGTGTGTCGGGGTGTAGAGATCATTGTGCAATGATGCTCACGGAACACAGTGTACGGATTCAAACGGAGGTTTCCGAAAATAGGGGACCCTAATATAGTACCCTAAATAGTAGCATCCTTATTATAAGNNNTTTCGGAAAGTCCCAAATGGGGTCTCGTCACTTGAAGCTACCGATCACCAGATTAACGAGCACCCGGTCTCTGAGGGCTTTGCATTCGCATCCCTCTTTCTACTGTCGTCCTTGTTCAACCCTACAGCCCTACAGTGTAGTCATCCGGAGGCGGAAGTAGGGTTTAGGGTTTAGGGTGTAGTCATATAGAAGCCTCATACGTAAGCGCAGTGAAACAAGTACAATGCTCAGGGGTGAGACTTCTGCATGTACGGGGGGGGGGGTTTCGGGCTTTGGGATTTTATGCTGCTGATGCTGCTCATTTATACCACTATCTGAAGAACCCAACTCACAAGAGCTGTGAGCCGCGACCCAAAGCCCCACAACTGAGTGTGCCCAAAGACAGCCGAGCCAACAAGCGGTGAGAAAGCTTAGCACCTAGTAGTAGTAGTAGTAGT
>CAJNJA010006076.1:0-31177 GCA_905231915.1 Symbiodinium necroappetens
CTCTCTCTCTCTCTCTCTCTCTCTCGCTCGCCCTCGCTCTCGCTCTCGCTCTCGCTCTCGCTCTCGCTCTCGCTCTCGCTCTCGCTCTCGCTCTCGCTCTCTCTCTCTCCCTGCTCGCTCTCTCTCTCTCTCTCTCTCTCTCTTTCTCTGTCACCTCTCGCTGTGTCTGTACTCTCCGAAGCTCTGACCTTGGTTCAACAAAAGCGCTCATGCCCGAGCCCTAAGCCCAACAGCGCAGGTACATAGGCAGAAGGCCTTCAAAGTTGTGAGCCTTTGCCTCGTACAATCAACAACCCCCAACCCGTATAGAGGGCCCTGATCTGCTTGATGCCCCTTGGAGTTTTCATATGCAGTTTGTGCCGACAGATATCTCAGACAGGAAAAAAAGCTATGTACTTTGCTGTCGCAGCAACTTAAACTGCCCTTGTAGCCTTCTCAAATCTCTGGATGAGCCCAAGAATACGTCGCCTGACTCTACAATGCCCATATTATGGAAGGTCCTTAAACCCTAGTAAACCTTATGAAGTTCCTCAAGCCTCAAACTCTAAAGTTGCAAACCCTCGACCTTGAAACCCCAATGAGGAGGATGCTCCTTAACCCTAAGCCCTAAGCCCCTAAGAAGAGCCCCGTTGCTCACGCTTGCAGGCGCATCCGGACCTGGGCATTGCCAGGAGTCTGTGTCAGCATCTTCCAGGCGAGCATGGGCCAACATGGCGTCTTAGGGTGTATACTAAACCCTAAACCCTAAACTGTATAGTTTAGGGCTTTAGGCGGATGTGGTGGTGTAGGTTTTCACAAGTAAGGGTCAGGGTTGGGTTTAGGGCTGGAGATCGCCAGCGATGACGCCACGAACAAGTATCGCTGCAGTGCTTTGGTGTTCTTAGAAGGCGGGTAAACTGCATCTAGGGCAAAACCTCTCGATACCAGCCCAACATCTGTAGCATGGTTTTGGCCTGGCCGCCCCCCTGGTCCCCATGCCATGCCTGCGCCTTGGATGCTATTTTTCGGCTTTTGTTGGTCCCAACCCTGCAAGGCTGTCGGGGTGTAGGGTTCATGAAAGAGGGAGGCAGCCCAAAACCCTATCTTTTGGGGGGTTACAAGTACCACCCGCCTTATTCAATCGCTTTAAGGTAAGCCCTAAACCCTAAGAGCCCAACTTGCACCCTAAAGTTTGGGGTTCCTTTACTATGATTTCTTTACCCATAGGCTCCTTAGTAGTTCCTTTTTGGGGATTACCTTCTAGGATTCTAAATATGAGCCATGAAAAGGAACTACTGGGGAGCCTATGGGTATACTATGCCCTTAAAAGCGGTCGGTTCTTCAGGGCCCAGGTAAGCCCTGAAAAACTCCTCACTCTGTACAAGTCGGTCGGGGGCTCTCTAGGAGGACCCGAGAACCCAATACCCCTTAATTAAGGAATGTACCTTAAATAAAAGGGGCCTTCAATATTAGGATGTAAGGTATATTCCTTAATTACGGGGTATTGGGCTCTCTGGGGAGGACCAGGTGTCAGCTTCCACAGCTCAGGATTTCGGGTTCGGGTTTCGCGCGCCCAAACCTTCCAATATGATTTTTAAGGGCGATTCCCTAATTGAGGGATTCTGGTTTAGGGTTTAGGGGTTTAGAGTACATTACAATATATTGTGGCGCTACAGCGCAGGCTATTGGTGCCAGTTCGAGTATGGTGTGGTGCTGTCGTTTTGTTAACTTTCCTGGGAATGCCACTAGGCACTGAGGAGTTAAGGTTGCAATTGCGTTTTAGGGTTTAGGGTTGTTCCGGCTCAAATGATGAGGGCTGCGAATCTAGTAATGCTTACCGTCGGGAGGAGGTGCCTGCGTTTTGTGTTGTGTCCTTCTTTGTCTAGGGTTCGGTTTGTTGGTTCTCTCCTTGTTCTCTTGCGGGTGGCACAGATCCGAAAGCACAACAGAGGGCCTGAACTTAGTTTTCTTGTTTGCCGTCCTCTGTCTGAGTTAGGTCCTTTTAGGCTAGACCTGGGTTTATGTGAGAACCTTCTATCTGGGTTGGTTCGGGTAGGTTACGACAAGTCCCCAACGCCTTCGGTGGCACAAGCTTGCGAAGGCGATTCTCTCTGCAGGTGAGTCAGAAAGTAGGGACTAAGTCTCGACATAGATTTCGAAGACAGAACCTGAGCCCAGCACACGTTTTGGCTCTTAAGGTTCTTTGTTTCATCCCGTTTCACAGAGGGCAAGCCCAGGCAATTACAGGACTTCGAAACCCCAAGCTAGAGGCTTAGACAAATAAATGAGCAGTGTTATCCCTTGGGGCTTATTTTGAATGTTTAATGATACCATTAAAGCACCCCTCTGATTGCTAAGGCCCCTGCGTGATGAAAAGACGCACAAGCCCGAACCGCAACCCGGAACCCGCACACGTGGCAATGAGTTGCTGGGGTTTGAGTCGCCCGACCCTTTCTTTGTTGTGAAGATCTAGCATTGAATTCAGCATCCGAGCCTTGCGTTGGGGTGCCATGGATTGCAAACCAAAGTCTCAAAGTAGAAGGATTGGGGAATGGCTATAGTCTCCGTTGTAGTTCCTGTTCGGTTTACCCGTTCTATAGTTAGGATGCGAAAAGGTAACCCAGAGAACAGGACTACAATAGAGAGGCTACAGATAAATGTCCTCAGCTCACCTACAAAAAGAGGATTTCTCAAAGTGACTTCGGAACAGTATCCGGGATGCAAGAAGCATCCGAGATACTGGTGGGAAGGAGACCCAATCACTAGCACGATACTTGGGCTTTCATCACAGTGAATCTTGCGCTTCCATGAGATCATGCAAGCGAAACTCACTTCGACAATACGTGCCCTACCGCGCAATTCCACACCTCAAGCAGCAAGGGCGCTATTCTCATGTACGCCCATATGAGACATAGCGACTCATTTGAAAAGGTGTTCCTGAAACTCTTACGGGTCCATTGGCGCTGCGGCGCTCGGATGCGATAGAAGCTCGCCAACCCTGGCTGACTCCAGATGCTCTCGACCCTGGAGAAAACGAAGCGCCGGGGTTTTCAGTTGGGGCTTAGGAGGGCATCGGGGCCTTCGAGTGTAGGCGACAGCAAAAGCTGAGCTGCCTTTCAAAATCCTGGCCGATCATAGTTTAGGGAACTTCCTTTACATCTTCGAGTAAAGAGCCTTCCCTAGTTTTGGGGTAAGAACAAGTAGTCCATAGACCCCCGATAACAAAGTTCCCGTGAAAAGGTCACAGTGGCAAGGTCTATGGCCGAGTGATGTTAGCCTTTGGGTCTGGGACTTTCCGCAGTGTCCCTAGCTGGCTAGTGGTTCCGAATCGATTTCGGCAACATGGTTTGGAGAAGTCCGTCTTGAGAGGCAACGGTTATGTGTGACCACTCCAAACAGATAATTGTGTTCTTCCACCCTCTTCTCATAAGCACATGAATCAGGAATCATTACGACCACCGCTTGAAAGGTAGTTAGCTTTCGGTGTTGCGAAGTTGTTGCCGGATATGTGGTTGCATCAAATCTGCAATCACTACAAGGCCGCAGACCTTGAACAAAGAAGCAAGCTAGAGTATGACAACGGAAGTAAACCTTCACACACGTATACATGCAGATGTGTGTGTGTATATATACATATACATATACATATACATATACATATACATATACATATACATATACATATACATATACAGATACACATACACATACACATACACATACACATACACATACACATACACATACATACATACATACATACATACATACATCTGAAATGTCGGACCCCCGAGACTTAGACCCTTGTTGGCTTAAAGAGAAGCCACTAAGTTTCAGAAACTCTGAACCTCCGAAACCCGCCCTGAAACCCCAAGCCCTATGACGCCCGACTTGGTCAGATGCGCGGGTGAGAAAAACACCCGTCCACCCTAAACCCAGAACGCCCAAAACCCTATGACCCTAAGGCCTTTAACCCTGCAGCATAAAACCCGAAACCCGACATGCCCTATATCCATGAAACTCGAACTAAGCCTGCAGAATGACCCTGAAACCCAGATGCCCTATATCCCCAAACCCAAGCTAAACCCCAATCCCGGGTTTCTGTGTGTGAATGTTCAGACATGAGGCTCGAAACAGCTGCAAGCGACGAGGATTACGGTTTCTGCCAGTGGCCTCAACAGTTATTGTCAGAGTGGGACTCCTTTAAGGGTTCCTTTAAGGCCCTTTCCATTTAAGGTTGAGGTTTTTCTCTGCGGGCCTCAATGGTTAGAGTTGGGCCCCTTTATGGGTTCGGTTACGGGGCGTTCCTTTAGGGCTTAGGACTCCAAGATCTCTTTTTGAACAAGGTGCTTGTGAGGAGCCCTGCCTTCGTTAAGTTCGGTCTGGGGCTTAGGGCTTAGGGATACGGTGAGGGGTCAGGGCTTGCTCTTGTCTAGTGCTTTGGGACAAGAACAGGGTGGCTTCAAAAGGTTCCTTCAAGGGCATTGTAGGGGGTGCTTATAGGGTTTTCCACAGAGGGCCTTCAGACTTACATCTGGTTTTATAGGGCGCGTAGGGTTTAGGGCTCAGGGTCTAGGTATACATCAAGTAGAGACTACAGAGGGGGGGTTAATTTTAGGTACAATGGCCGACCTCCGGGTTGTAGTATGGACTGCAGCCTTTGGTGGCGATCCTTTCGGGTGAGGCCGTGTTTTGTCGCCGGCCGGCAGGTTTAATGCTTGCTGCGATGTGATTTTGAGTATGCGTAGTCGGTACATAACCTAGAACGAGAAGCATATTCTGCAGACCCTTCGCCTTAAACCGGCAGCATCAGCCTCAGCAGGACCTCAGCAGGACAGCCTAGCTTCGGTTTAGCAAGGCTTTGAAGGCTTCCGAGCTTTTTGGGCTTCGGGGGCCCGGGTCTTTCTGGCACCGAGGGTTGGTGTTTTGTTCAAGGTGTAAGACTTTGAACACTGTTGATGCAGAGCCAGTAGCCTAGAAGTGTCTTGTGGGTTAAGTCGCCGGCGCCTGTCTTGAGGAACTTTGGGGACTTGGCATGGCCATCTCTAAATCACCCCTATCAGCAGTTTGTTGTATGCGACAGCCCCGAAGCAGAGCCCGTTCATTCAGGATCCTAGACCCTGACCCCTGAAGCCTTAAAGCCAAATGCCTGACACCTAGACCGTAAGCATCCCTGAAGAGCCCGAATATGCGAGTCGAACCATCCCCACACCGTAGACCCTGAATACTGCAACCCATCACAGCCAAAAGCTCTTCAAGTCTCTGCAAGACGCCCGCAGCCTTATCCGGCAAAGCCTGGCAGGATCGAGGTTGCCTCCTCGGCTTGCAGCTGTGGTGGGAGAAGCGGAGCACCAAGTGGGTCTTGGGGTTGGTAGGCGGTGGCTAGTTGGAGCTTAAGGTTCACTGTGTATGTGCTTAGGGTATACATTGAAATGGAATCCTCCTAAGACCCAAGATCCCGAATTGGTTGTTGAGCTACGGAAATATAGTAGATTCTAGTATAGTGGTACATGTATTACAAACTACAAGGGAAAAGAACACATGGTTTTCAACAGTTCCAGCTTGTTGGGGTTTCTCTTTGGCGAGGCCGGCTCATACAAGATCAGCGTGGGAGAACCAGCTTTGAGGAGCATCGTCTACCAAGCCGTGTGAAGCATGGTTTGGGCCAGTCGGGGTCACATATGGTTTTTGGTCATTATTATTACTATCATTGTTGTTATTATTATTACTATTATCATTATATAGTCAGAGGTTTGGGATCCCGAGCAACAGGACACCCCCAGCCTCACCCCCCTACTCAGTCCAACTAAACCCTACACCTTAGCCTTAAACTTAAACCCTAAAGCCAAAACCCAAACCCCCCAACCCTAAACGCTAAACTCTAAACCCTAAGCCCTTCCCTGCAATGCGGGCATGTCCTGGCTATGTGGGAGGGAATAGCCCCATGTCTGAATCTGGCGCGCGCTGACTCAAGCACAGGCAAGAACGCGCAAAAAACCCTAAGCCCTAAACCCAAAGGGTCGTTCAACAAAAAGCTAGGCCGTAGAAGTCCCGAGGTGGCTCGGTTGGGGAAGACGGAGGCCCCGGCAGAGGTCGGCTGCTTGCCTTGAGGGACTTAGGGTTCTAGGGTTTTCGGGTTTGGGTTTAGAGTGCGGGATGGGTGAAGAAGGGCTCCGATGGTAGGTTTTTCCAACCATGAGTCTGTCCTGAAGCAGCTCGTACAATTAGAGGTCGAGCTTTTCCTGGCTGCAAAAACCTGATATTCTGCCACAACAGCAAGAGCTGGGCGCTATTGGCAAAGCAAGACGAGTTGCGGAATACTCCGCACACTCACCCCAGGCTTTCATGTCCGGCATCAAGGATAGGATCTTTGCCGCAAGGGCCAGTGTAGGAAGGTAGCCGTATGATTGTACGATGTCCCATTGACAGCTGTGTCTCTGATTGAAGCACTCACGATGGCGCCCTAGCCCTACACCCGCCAGACTTCATGTTTGCGCTAAGCGCATCATTGTCTTAAGGGCCATCAAACCGGCGTCAACCTTAATCCTGCATCAATGCCCCGTTGGTGTGGAAAAAACATGGTGAGAGTTTGGTTTGCAGGGTTTAGGCCTTTTCTGTCTATTTTCTGAGTCTTGAAAGCACGGATGACATGGCCGTATTTAGCAGGCCCTTGATAGCCCTGCCAGAGGATGTGCAGTGTCGGCTCGGCTCGATGGCCTCGGGTGCGGTTTCCTCTGACCACGCTGTACACCACCATTATAAACCTGCATGGTGCCTCGTCCTGCACGGCTATCACTCGGCGAAGAATGCGAAGCCACCTTGAGCATCCGTGCTTGCGCCCGTCGCCAAGACCCCGCGCCCGGAAATAAAAAGTTTAATTAAACGGTTATGTCAATCCTATAGATTGTTTGTTTGTTTGCATGTATGTTTCTTTTTTTAATGTATGTAAAGGTGTGTGTATATGTGTGTATACATATATATATATACACATGCCAGGTGGGTTCGATGATATATGTGTATCTATCTATCTATCTATCTATCTATCTATCTATCTATCTATCTATATATATATATACACACATACATACACCCGAATTAAGCCCTGGCGCCTTTGACTCGCAGGCAAAGGGGCCCCCGCCCAAGAAGGCAGAGAAGCCTGCGCCGCTTCAGATCGTTCAAATAGACCTGGCGGAGAACAAGGCAAGGGACAGGGTTTTTTGGGATGTGAGGGTCTCGATTTTTGCAGGTGCCCAGGGATTTTATCCTGTTGCCTCTCTTTTTCCGAAATCTCGGATTTGTTGCGGGATGTTGCGACTGGGGTTCATGGGAGGGGGTTGGCCACTCAAAGGTTCAAGGGTGAGAAGGCCGACCCAGTGACTGTGGCAGGAGGGTCAGTTACACAAGCAGGCAGGAGATTCCTAGGCGTTGCGTTGTCTCAAGCTCAAGGATATGCGGCTTGCTTCGAGCCATGTCGGAGTTTAGCTATACCCATAAGGACTGGAGAACCCCAAAGTGCAGAGGACCCTTGAAAGCCTAAAGCCAATGCTCTCCAGCTTTACTTCCAGACCTTGATCCGCAATATGCACAGGTCGTTCTCAATGAGGAAAACCTCACGAGGCTGGAAGCGTCCTTGCAGAAGTCTGGCGTGGCTTGCCGGCAGTGGGCCCAAAGAAGTGCATTCGGTGGTGTGCTGAAGTTCTGGGTTTAGGATCAAAGTTGAGATGCTGAGCTGAATTCCCGAGACTGAAGCCTCACAACCCCCACACCCTGCTAGGCTGATAACACCCAGACCCGGGAAATCTTGACGCCTCAACACCTGCGCCCCTAAACCCTAAACCCCACATTTGGGCTCTGCAAGCCTTAGTCGACTGCAAAGCTGAGGTGGACAAGGTGGCAGTGATTGCAGTGATGGGGGCCTTCAGCTCCTCGACTTTCTTGGTGCTTTTAGGGTTTAGATGGGTTTAGGGTTTAGGGTTGAATAGGGGTTTTGGTGGGATATCTTTTCTTCAAGCATCGGCTAGAATGGAGGCATGTGAAGTGGTGAAACGCACTCAGACCTCTTTGGGGTTTAGAGCTTTTGGTGGTGTGGGGATATTGACGGAGGTTCCAGCAGGGTTTGGGGTGATCCTGTGTGTACTTTAGTTAGGGGGTTCCGAATAATTGTCAAGCAATACCAAGTATCTTCCATAGGGTTCCTGAATCTGCCCATACTATAACATAACATACCCTCAAAAGCCTTGTAACTGTCAAGGCCCTACATTTGCACTGGGTTGGATGTCACATTTCCGGAACATAGTCACCACCGTTACGTCAATGATGGAGCCGTATCATGGCTTTCCGGGTTTCACCCCTTCCTGTGGCTTGTTCGAGGGTCTACCGGGCAAAGCTGGCAAGGCCCTGCAGACAGCTAGGCTCATAGGATTTGTATGACATGTGCAGCACCATCTGTGTAGTTCCAAAATAGTACGGCGCCCTTTTGAAGCCCTACTTTAGAGAACTACCCATCTACAAGGTGACCCGAATAAGGTTCTTTTCCCACAGCCTGCTCTGGAGCAAGAACCGCCGGCAAAGCTTCATGGTGCAAGTCGGCTACTGCAAAACCACTGTTCTGACCATGTTGCCTCTGCAGGCGCCTGATGTGTAAGCAATCGATGCAGAATCTGCAACCCTAAACCCTAAACCCCTAAACCCCTAAACCCTAAACCCTGCAAAATGCAAAGCCACGTCGGAAAGTGCTCCAAGTTAAGGCTCCTGACGTCTCCTTTCGCAGAAACCCGAACCTGTCAGTTCAAGCCCCGAAAGCCATCGAAAACTCTGAATACTAGGTTTTGGGATAAAATCTACGGCCCATTTCTTAAAACATCTTGGCAAGCTTCAACCGGAGCCTTAGCCGAGACCAGGAAGCCTCACCAAGCAGCTCAAGAGCAACTGTCCATGCAGGAACTGGGAAGTCCTTTCTCCTTGACTTGATGCTGTCGGAGCCCTGCTGGCTTCAGGGTTGTGGCCGAACAGGGTTTGGGTTGGAAGGTCTTCGGATTCTTCGTTGAGGTCCATCGTGCTCGGGGGCCTGCGCAAGTGGGGTTTGCGGTTCATGAGCCCTGTAGAAGTGAGGGTTTGGGGGCTCAGCGGCTGAGCCATTTCGCACTCAGGGTTTAGGGGTCCCGGTCTTGTTTCAGTCATTCAAGGCTTGGTCTGTGACGACATGTGTGTGGGAAGCTGCTTGGGGTGCATGTAGTTGCAAGCATCGGGTGACGGCTCATGGCTTGTGCAGAGTTTACGTGAAGCTGCAAGCTTCGAAACCCACGCTGCGAAGCTCAAACTCAGGACTCCAGACGATACTCATATGCTCCATGGTAGTTCCCTTGGTGGACTAGCTTATAGGATCCTAAATATAAAGAAACCACGAAAAGGAACTACATTGGAGCCCATGGGTGCCTTCACAACCCGAAACACTAAATCCTGAACTGTTCAATCCTCGACTTTGATTCAAATCCCCACACACTTATCACGACATCGTGAGTCCTAAACTTTTCTAAACTCGATAGCATACGGCGCAAAATAGAAAATATAAATACATAAATATATAAGTATATAAATATGAATATAATATATATATATATATATACATATATTGATGTATTTATTTTTATTTTTATTTTCATACTTGTGTGTGCATGTGTGCATATATATACATATATATATGTATATATTGTACATTCATTTACATATACATAAAAATATGTTAGACAATATGTAAACAACCATAATCAACTTTTTTGTAGGTTCTTATTCTGAACCCTGGTATAGAAAGGCGCTATCTCCGGGAGAAGCATCCTGCGGGCAGCGCTCCCCCAGTCTCCAAGCAGGTGGCTCGTCCTTCACTTGAAGTGCGAAAAATAAGTTTTGCCGTTACGGCAGCTTTAGGGTTCAGGGGATAGGGTTTCGGGTTTAGGGTTTAGGGTTTAGGGTTAGGGTTTCGACGGGTTTAGAGTTTAGGATTGCAGGTCGTGGTCTGGCAAGACTTGAGTCCAGTAGCACACAACGGGGTTTTGGGTTGCACTGGGGGTTTATCCTAGGGGTATTGGTAAATACTGGCCATGTGAGCTTCAGAGATACAGCATATTTATTTTTAGGAGCCCTCTTGGAAATACTGCTTATTCAGAAACCCTAAACCCCTACCCCCTAAACAGCCGAAGTGGGAGGGCCCCAGTAGAGACTCGAAGCAGCCGGGTATATGCGGACGCTGAGAACAGCAATATTCACGGGCACCCAAGTTGAGGCTTTACCTTCAACAAAGCTTCATGAGTTTGGGTTGGGATTTTCAGTTTAATTTAAGCCCCAAAGGCAAAAAGGTTTAGATTTAAGGGTTTGCTTTTGAGCGAGTCAAGTCTGGGTCTATCGGCTCCTAGGGCCTTTTGGGTTTGAGGCTTAAGCCCAAGTGCGGGTCTCTTGTTCGGGCCGCGCCGTATGCCCTTCATCACCAAATCTCGACTCCGAAGCCTTTTTAAACCCCAATAATCCACCCCAAAATGCAACACTGAGATCCAGGAGGCTTAACGCTTAGATCTTCAACCCCCCAACCGGATCGCTCCTGACTATTATTTCCTGACATAAGCAGGTTATTTGGGGTGAAACTGTCACTATATCCCGAGCATCGAGCATCATTGGCCCAAGACGCCCATAGCCGTTGCGTTTAGGCTTTCCATGGCAGAGTTCAGCGTTACAGGATTTTGGGTAGTGTACCTATACTGTAGAATGCAGTTCATTGCATTGGATCGCCTCTAGATTGCATGGATAGCATAAGTTCAGGCATCCAATGACCATAAGCTAACAATCAACAACAGGCTTTACATTTCGCGTGCAGTTAGCTGTAGTAGGATTGTAGACTTTAGGTGTTCTTTGGTTTGTAGCTTCTTGGTTGTATGGGGAGCACGGATGGCAGTGTTACAGTCGTTGACATTCTGAACACACTTGGCAAGCGCATGTTGTTGGGATAGTCGGATATGCGCAATTCTGTGGCAGCTGGTTATCCTGCCAATTTATGATTCCAGGTGATCGTTTTGATTTACACGAATATGAGATGTATGATTGTAGTCGTCGTCATGCTTATCGAGATCGAGTAAAGGTCGTGTCTTTTCGAGTAGTCCCAGATCAGTGGGTGCAGACAGTGCAACACGCTTCGTGTGTGGAGCTTGGCTGAAGGGATTCAGCGCTTAGTGGCTCAGTGCATTGCAGTCCCTGCTCCTGAAAATGGCTTGGGAAGCCAATCTTATGGCTACCTACCTCTCACTGCGACTAACCGTGTAAGGTGATGGAGTCGATAGTGCTGACCATGACCAAAGCCTCAGGTAGCCGTTTATGAAACACCCTGAAGCCTAAGGCAAAACCAGAAGCCAGGATTTCCTGAAACTCCAACCCTATAAGTCTTTAACTGTAAGTTCCAAGCGCGATGCCTTAAACCCTAAACCCCAAAATCTATAAACCTTACATCCTAAACCATATAGTGTCCATACCCTAAACCCCGGATGGGAATCCCGAAACTCCAAACCCAAAACCCAAACCCCTAGACTCCCTAAACTCCAAACCCTAATTCCCTAAATCCCAGACCCCTAACTCTATGGCACCGGGAGCCTCTCCTGCTCCTGCGTCTACAGGACTGTGAGATTCCAGAGTGGGCCGGGCTCCGAGCATGCTTTGTATGTGTATGTGTAAGTATTTATGTATGTATGTATGTATGTATGTACAATGCCGAGTGCGAGTGCTAAAACAAAATGTATGTACGTACGTACGTACGTACGTAGGTAGGTAGGTATGTATATGTATGTATGTATATGTATATATATATATACACATAGATACATGGATGTATCTGTGTGTGGTTTAGGCTTAGGGTTTAGGATCTAGGGTTCATGATGGAGTTTAGAGTTTAAGGTTTAGGGTTTTCAGTTTAGAGGTGTGGAGTTTGGGGTTTCAGTGCAACTTAGACTTGCCGGTCTTCAGGTAGCATGTAGCATTCGGGACTCGGGATTCATAACGGGACCAAACGACTCCTAGGTAGTGTCAGGGAGGTGCCCCCTTGAAGGGGACCCTTCTTAACCTTTTATGGCTTTCTTGAAAAGGAACTTATTGAGAGGGTCTATATCTCCAAGGATCTCCCTAATCCTAACTCCCAGGGACAGGCGTGAGCTTCGCAGGACAGCGCTTCTTCCGGACAAGGATTTCGTGCCAACGGCATTTGGAGCTTCCGGTTGGGATGTGTTGATATAGGGGCCTTATTTCTTTAGAATAGGGTTTTGGGGCCCATTATACTATGCTTGAAATAAGGAACCCCTAATTCGTATTTGTTATTATTTAGGCCCCTACAGTCGTCTTCTAAATCGTTTCCTGCCGATCCTGTAGCCTGGCTCAGGCTCTCAGTTCTGCTTCCTTTGTGAGAGTTTATGAAAGGAGAGAGAGAGAGAGAGAGAGAGAGATCCAGCAGCTATGATGCTGAAGGTTTTGAAGGCCACAAGGCTTCTGTTCATCATCGATCCCATAGATGGTTCTCATACCAAATTTAAAGTCAAGGTCAGTGGTCAGGAGCGGCCGTTTTGAGTATCTTAACGAGGAAACACCACACAAAAAAACAATCCAAATCGCAGCACCGGACAAAAGCAAATGTACTGCAACCAACAACCTGCAAATGGTTTGACGAAAGTGATATACGTCTTACTTAGCTTTTCGGTTCTAGCCGACCCAGGCCTTCCAATAGCCCCTTAATGAAGGAATGTACCTTAGCTTGTGAAAGGATCCCTGCATATGATCTACGGTAGATACCCGCATCAAGGGATTTTGGGAAGGCCTGGGGACTCGGTTCTATAGCCGAACCCTGAGCCCTATACCCTGAACCCTATACCCAGAGCCCTATACCCTATAGGGTATAAACCCTAAACCATATACCCTAAAACCTGAACCCTAACACCTGAACCCTAAACCCTAAACCCAAAAACCTGAACCCTAAACCCTAAATCCCAAACCCTAAAACCGGAATCCTAAAGGTGATGGAGAAAGGAGTCCCTGATTGGGCTGTCAACTGTGGCGGCAGTCTCCTGGAAGGCGGCTACCTTCAGGGTTTAGGGGTTTAGGGGTTTAGGGATTTAGGGATTTAGGGATTTAGGGATTTAGGGGTTTAGGGGTTCAGGGGGTTTAGGGGTTTAGGGCCTTAGTGGTTTAGGGGTTTAGGGGTTAGGGGTTTAGGGTTGCGGGTTTAGGGCGGCTACCTTGCTGATTGGCAAGGTCTGGGATCGAAAAGGGCGGCTACCTTCCCAGAGAGCCCAACGCCCCTTAATTCAGGAATATACCCTAAATCATCATATTCAGACCCCTAGCTTTTAAGGAATATATACCTTAAATCACAATATTCAGGCCCGTAGAATTCAAGATATATTCCTGAACTACGGGGTGTTGGGCTCTCTGGGTTACTGCTGCTGGACTGCAAACTCAGTCTTGTCATACAGTGCGCGTGCCGGCAATTCGTTGTGGTGCTGACTTCTTTTAGGTTGTTCCTAGAACAAGGCTGAAGTCGAGAGAGTCTGATCGTGCACAAGATGCACCGAGCTTCTTTCTATGCTTGCCTAATCATTCTGACGCTTGATGATTTCAACTGCGCTGCAGAAGTGATTGATGTGGCTCTTGGACCTGACGGTTCTTCTTTCAGATTCCCGTGTCTAAAGGTTAGCAACATTCCCTGGGGGTCGGTATTCAGGCCGCAAGTCTTGTGTTCCGGCTGGTGGTCCAGGATGTAGAGGCTTCATGTCCCCGAAGCCCTAAGCCTCGCCCCGAAACCCTAAACCCTTAATCTCTTAAATCCCCCCCAAGACCCCAAAGCCCAAGACTTGGATCGCTCCAGGGCGCGAGGGCATCGACGAAAGCTTGGAAGGATTTATCTGGCGCCCTGGCATGGAGAAGTGTACCGAGGCGCTGGTTACTGTTGAAGGGTTGCCTTGTAAAAGGGCTCCTTTTGAACGGATTCCTTTTTCAGGGGGTTCCTGTTCAAGGGTTCGTTTTTTGATCCGGATTCTGTTAGGTTGGGCTGTATGGTTTAGATCATGTTTTATCAGGTTCCGTTTGAAGAGCTTAAAGAACGCTTGGAACAGGAGTACGAGGAGGGTACTACAGGGGCCACCAGAATCCTGCTTTGTAAGGCTGTCTTTTTCAGGGTTCCTTCACCATGGATAAGGTTAAGTTTTGTAGGTGTTTATGTTTGGGATGAAGGGTAAAGGCCTTCAGGGTCCAATCCAGAGGTTTGGGTTCAGGGTTTTAGGCTTCGGGGGTAGTGCTCCGTAGGGGGTAAACAATTAATACACAAGGTCACCTAATTTGTGCTAAGGTCGTTGGTTTGGCCTATGTTGGTCAGTTTTTGCCTTGAGCACCGGGGGCTATATATGGTCTTGTGGTATGGTTTCGTCCTTACACCCTAAACCCTAAACCCTAAACCCTTCGTCGATACGTGTCTACGGTTCAGGCAATGCCCGAAACCCTCAGACCTAAACCGGAGCCTCAGACAGGACGGAGGGTAGTTCGAGTACAGTAGTTCTCTGAAGTAGGGTCCCCCGCAGGGTCCTTTACATAAGCGTGCCGTGCTATTTTGAGGGTCATTTCGGACTTAATTTGGAAGTGTTCTTGAGGCTTCGCACATAGGGTTTTTGCGGATCTCGGGATTTCAACCGTACCTGCAGTTGGAAAAGGACCCGCAAACAATGCAGAACAATTTAAGGTTTGGTGTTTCGGGTTGGGGCTTTGTAGGATCTTACGGGTTTCCTTAGGGCTTCAGGTATACAGGGGTCGGAGGCCTGTGCTTGCTAGGGTTTTTGGGGTTTACGGGGTTCTGGTGTTCGGGGTTTTGGGTTTTAGGGAGTCTGGGAGTAGTACTGTGGACCTGGCGCAGAGTCACAGATCCGGCTACTGCAGGGGCTTAATTAAACATTTGCCTCAATACTTGTCCTTGCTAGGGTTCCTGAGCTGGGCATAATCATCGATAACTGGCGTATGTACCACCTCAAACCCTGTTCAAATCACTATGGCCCCTATATTATGCTCCATGAGGCGCGACTCCAGGATCCGTGGCCCTGTTGAGCGTTGATGCGGCCCCTCAGAAGGGGAACTCTTGTGACACAAATCCCTTACAAAGCATGAAGGGGTATCCTTGAACTCCAAAACACCTGGCGCAGGGCATCTGGATTTGGTCCGAGGTTTTTGTGTGCAAGGCCGATGGCGAGGCCGGAATGGCAAGGATGGTAAGTTGCGACCCTTTGAATATACGGTACGACCCCCAGCACACTAACGTAGACACATGTTCTTTTGCACCCCTTCATGAAATTGAGGGTTTTTAATTAGGATCCTTGATGAAATCCTTATTGAAGGAGAGAGGTTCAGTCATCGGGGGTGTACATCAGGTGGTATGAGCCCTAGGCTGAAAGCTGGGCTGATGTGGTCGGGCCTAACCTGCCCAAACCTCATTTTTGGGCATGTTCTGAGAATGAACTTAAAAGGAATTTATAGGGGCCCTACAAAAAAGTTGGCTCTGGTAGGTAAGGTAGGGTCTGGGGTAGCTTTGGGCAGGAACAGGCAGCCCGACCTGCACCAACCTGGAACCTTCATCAGTTTAATTTTCCTACCTAGACCCCAACATGTAGTTTTTCATGTGGTTACTCTAGTTTCTTTTTTGGGGATGCGAACCACAGAATATGTCACCCAACAAAAGCATACTATATTCTAGGGTCTAGGTGCATCCTAGGCCCTGAACCATGAGTCCCGGAAGCAAAGGGGTTTCCAAAAAATGAACCATGAGTCCCTTCGTTTGTCCCCTATAGGAAGTGAGAGCAACATAACATAGAGGTCGGACTGATAAGTGATAATTTCCCTTGTAGTCCCTGCACAAGTCCCCATACAGTCTGTGTAGTAGAGGAACCTACTATTACGGATCCCTACAGCCCCCTTCTCCAGGCACAAACATCGGCATGAACAAGCCCAGAGTTCAGGGTAGATTGACGCAACCATGCCTCCTACTATTCTGAATACGGCAGTAGTGGACAATAAACACCCTACACCCTAACCCTAAACCCTAAGCCGTGCCCGCAGGATGTGGCTGTCCTGCTCATGGACACCCAGGGGGCCTGGGATGCCAAGATGAGCAAGGATGGTGGCAGCGAAACGAGAAGAAACCAGGGTTGGCAGCGTTCTCTCGAGTTAGGGGGTTAGGTTTAGCGCTCCAGGCAAGAACCGCTCAGATAGGGTAGCTGCTGTCCTTAATGATCGGGCCTTGCTTTTGGATAGGTTACGATTTCCCAAGGATGTCTATGAAGTTCGATTGCTGATGCCACATGTACAGCTTCATCTGGGTTCGAGGCGTAGCGGAGGATTGGCTTGAGGACCAGGGAAGCCATAGTGAACTTTACAATCTTCTGGGCATGATTGGGGCGGGAGATCGAGAAGAGACCTTACTACGCGATCTTGTTTGATGCAAGGGCTGAGACCTGCAAAGGCTGAAGCAGAATCCTTCAGGCCCATGCTTCGATGTGCAGCCAGTGCCCACAGTCTTGAAACCCCCTACTTACCCTCTCCTGCATAGTTGTGAAATACTCGTCCTTGCAAGCAGCTTCCGCGAGCACATTCAGTGTGAAACTCCGAATGGCAAGTGCCACACGCCAGAACCGCTTAAGCCCACAATTCCCAAGCCCATGCATCAAGATCCCGAAGCATTTCCCCCAAGGTGCCAAGTACCTGACAATCAAAGACTCGCGACGCGATCCGAGCCTACCAAAAACCAGGACCCTCCACCCCGATAACTGAAAACTGGGCCCTTTGGACCCTCAGTGTGACAAAGTAAACCCTAAACACCGAGCCCTTATAAACCCGATTAACACTTACACTCTGGAGCCCCGAAGCTCTGCAACCTAAAACCCTTAAGCCGAAAACCCTAATCCTAATCCCGAAAACCGAAGCAGGAGCAGAGTGCCACGGTTTTTGGTCTCACCACTTTGCTGGCCTCACGCCTTGTCTACAACGAGCCTCAGATCTGTTTCATCTTTCGGGAGTTTTAAGGTTGCATGTTGATGTTTAGGGTTTCAGAGAGGGATTTGGGTTCAGAGGCAGGGTTTGGTTGTGCCGAGGAGGCTTTTGAGCTTAGATTTAGGATGTGGAATTCGTTGCGCAGGGTTCAGGGCGATATAGGAGTCGGAAGTCGGATCCCGTTTCTGATCTCAGGAGACGTATAGTATGATACACCCGCAACTTTAACTCAAATTACTCAAACCCTAAACCCTAAACCTTAATCCCTAAAAAGTCGCCTCGATTAAATCGGCACTCTCGGCAAAGGTCTCGAAACAGATCCAGCAGGACAAGATCGAGAACCTGCCGTCCTCTCAGAAGCATGCGGGCTCCATAGGGCTCCGTGGGTTCCTCCTTGTTAATCTAGAACCCTAAGGGTCCAAGTAGTCCTTATTTATGGTATTTGGTACCCATAAAGGCCCCAAAGTCCTTAAATAATGAGCACTTGGACCCTTAGGGGAAGCCTTTTCCTTGTCAGAATACGACTTATGTTATGCCCCGACAGCCGATTCTAATGATGAAAGCCCTTGTATGAATCCATTGATCTTGAGTAACGCGGGCTCCATTGTAGTTCCTACTTTAGGATTATCAAGTATATAATTTGGTTAGCCCAAAATGGACTACAATGTAGACTATAGGTAGGGTTAGGAGTCAAGTTGTGCTTTCTTCTTATAGTTATTCCTGCTACTGCCGCAAGTATTCTTGTCACTCTTCGTATTAGTATGATCATTAACAATACTCTTATTATCTCTCTTTTCTAGACTCATTAGCCTTAATATTCTGATGATTACCCATAGTACTGTTATTATGAATAGTATTATTATCACGCTTGTCTATTATTCTGGTGAATATCCATACAGTATTATTATCAGTCTTTTCTAGACCTTGAGAGTCGAAGGCCTGAGGCGCCTGAGGCTAAGCCACTCGGCTGCCGAACTCTTATTCCAGCCTGAAGTCCCCACCGAGGGTTTAGGGTTTATAAGTCCCCATCAGGGTATGCATGGTCTTGGGTGTGGAGCTTAGGGTTTCGGGCCCATCCCACCGACCACCTTCCATGGCAGCGGCTACACGCATTAATCAGTCCTGGGCCCGCACAGCTCACAACTGCCACCGGAACCGCAAATCAGAGCCCCGAGGACTATCAAGTTCTTCAAAGTTAAGCAGACCCGGCAGCCGCAGAGACAAGATAGCAAAGACCAGGAAAGGGAAAGGGTAGACTAGCATGATGCACTGCGGCCGGCAAGGATAGTCATCGGTGCGCAAAGAGTTTAGTCGATGCTAGCCCTGAGCAGCAAACGCTAATCCAGTTCATAACTCATATTTCATGACTCTTGGTCATGTTACCCAAAGAGTGCTCAAAAGCACAGATATGGAAGCTGCATGTTACACCAAGCCAAGACTCAACCAGACCCCTCCTTACAGGCTTTACTTCACGGACTTTGCACGTGCAGCCTTGAGAGCACAGCAGCTGTCGGCACAGCCTGATGGCAAAGATGCTTGGCACAAAGCATATAATCTAAATTCATCTAAACCCTGAAACCTAAAACCCTAAACCCAAAAACCCTAAACCCTAAAACCCTAAACCCTAAAGCCTAAAACCCTACAGCCCAGTAGGACTGGGCTCTCAGGTTTCATGGCCTCAGGCTCCGGAGTTCGGCACTTTCGGGTTCTCAGCATGTGCTCGGTTGAGACTTCACCGGATCACAGGAGGGCAGACTTTCATCCCGAAGCGCTTTTAGGAGTTGGAGGTGAGGGAACCAGGGAAAGGGAATGTAGGGATCGTGTGGAAAGGTGTCGGGTTCAGAGTCGAGTCTTACCGTTTTACCTCCCCGGGGTCGAGTCATTAGCCCTTATTTCAGTATCGACAAAGGCGCTAGGACTTCCGGAGAACCCGGTGGAGCGGGGGATCCCTTCAGCAAGGTGATATATTATTGTATCATGATAGATTGTATTACCTCATTATATGCTGTGTTTTGTTATTTGAATCATTACACTATGCTTATACCGTCTATTTTGCGATTATGATGTCATACCATGCTACATTATTTGCATTGCGATGTTGCAAAAGACATACTACCTGACGTGGTATTCTGATATCTTATATCTTACGTAGCATGTTGTACTCTGCGATGTTGTGTTATGTGTCATTGTGTTATAGTCCATTAAATGATGTTCGACTGTAAGTGGCGAGTATTCTGCTATGTTATTTTACACATTATGTTTAGCCTTGCAGTCGAGCCCTAAGTGTCCAAGTTCCCAAAGAAGAGCAGGGTTCGAGGCTCCAAGGATCATTCAGAGCATAGTAGTTGAAACGTCGAGGCCTAGCATATGACAGGTCCCCCGAAGCGACAAGACCCTAACCACATGGGGCGAGGGTTCTATCAGGGTGCTTACGAGGAGTATCTCAGGGATTCTGAAGAGCTTCCTGGGCTTTTATTGAGACGTTTCAAGCCCGAAGCCCCAATGCCTTTAAGCTCTACAGCCGATTAGCCCTAGGTCCTCAGACAAACAACCGTCAGACCACCAAGAAAAAAAAGAAAAAAAAAACACCCCCCCCCCAAAAAAAAAAGAAGCTGTTGCAACATCCTGTACAGTGTTCTTCGAAGCCCTTGCAGAACCCTACAATGCCTTTATGAGGACCAGCCTTTCCAAACCTTGGAGTTTCTAGTCCGAGATTGGCCGCACTTTCAGGAGCCGCTGGGTTGGTAGGTTGAGGGCTTTTTTTGATGATAATTATAACAATAATAACAATAATAATACTAATACTAATAGTAAAAATTTAATCATAGTTATTATAGGGCTTTGTCGGTTTTAAGGGGTCTTGATTATAGTGCTTTTAGAGGTTCAGGGTTCGGCGTTTCGGAGTTGGAGATAGAGGCTGAAGGCGTCAGGGTTCTCTCGCTTCTTGTCTGGTTCTGCGGAGAAAGAGTGAGGGGCAAGCTCTAAAGTCTTATATAGGCGCCTTAATAACTAGAATAGGGTTGTGGGGCCCATTATATATATATATATGTATATATATACTATATATATATATACACACTATATATTGATTATAAGGAACCCCCAAATAGTATTTGGAATTCTTGAGAGAGGCTGTCAGTGAACAGTAAGTTGCGAAGTCAATGTGCGCCTAAGCCCCCGAGCTTTCTGCGCAACCCAATCTCGCAAAACCGCCAGAACCTCGCGTCCCTACCACACACGCAATCCCTTGCTCCATAGTTTCTCGAATGCATCAACACGAAAGCTGTCGATCCTAAGACACTGGGTCGAGGGCGTAGGGCTTGAAGGGGTATGGCATTTATCGGTGCCCATGGCCTATGGCTTCCCAGTAAAGGGCAAAAGGAGATGGTCGATTAGGTCTCGGTCTCAATATCTGGATCAGTGATTCCGGACCCTAAAACCCTCAACCCTAAGCCCTGATAAAACCCTAAACCCGAAGCCATTGATCCTAAACCATAAACCCAGAACCTTAAGGCATGAAGCAAAGAACCCCCCTAAAAGGGTTAAAGCCTTATATATATATATATTTATATATTTATATTTATATTTATATTTATATTTATATTTATATTTATATTTATATATTTTTTGTATATCTCCACCGCCAGGCCTGACAGCGGGGATCTAAAGACCTCACCTGTCCTAATTAAGCCGAAAGTCCAGCCAGCACCTTAAACCCTGCTTTAGGGGATTTTGGGGTGGTTTGGGCCTGGTTTGGACTTTGTAGGCATCAAGGTCACCTTCAGCACCCAACTACCCTCGAATGTAGGCCCTAATACCTCTGACTGAGGAAATTGAGACCCCTTTTTCCAGAGACTCAGAGAGTCCCGGTAGAGTTCAGAGCTTTGCACCTGAGATGCAGGAGAACTGCAGCCTTAGCGATGCCAGATCCATGATGAAGAGTCATTTGGATCAGCCGCGTGTCTCTATGGTAGGGTTTGAGGCTTGGGGATGTGGGCGTAGGATTTCGGGCTTCTAAGCCGAGCGTTCCGTCCCTCGACCGCCAGGCCCCATCGACCCTAGGCGCCTGAGCTTGTGAACCCCTTAAGGAAGAACTCCGGACCTTAAACAGCATTTGTTGTTGAGTTGATCTCTTGAAAGAAGCGTAAAAGCAAGTCTGAAGGCTGGCAACCATGTCTCCCAAGCCCCTGGAAGCAAAAGGGTCCAGGCGTCTTAGGGTTTGGGGTTTTGGGAACACTTTCAAACCCGTTGACATCTTTCCGGTCAGCCATGAAGGCTTGAGAACCCTGAGTTGAGCGGACTCTAGAATAGAACCCAAGCAAGGAAGATCCTTCTTAATTGCAGCTCGCAAGAAGGAACCGTTACCCAAATTGCACGAAGTTTGAAGCCCTTCGTCCAGCTTCTTCGACCTTTTCAAGCCCCTTACACACCTGTAGGAATTTGCTGTAGCATACCCCTTAACACCTTAACCTAGCAAAAGCCTTAAGGCCCGCATGTTGGCTCAGTTTGTCGAAACCGTACATGCCAACATCTTCCGAATACTCCTGTCAAGGTCGCCTCATCCGCGTCCATCCCTACAAAGTCCGATAAAGGCAAATCAAAAGAACCTCTAAGCCCTAAACCCTTAACCTCTAGGCCTAGAGAGGGTGTAGCTCGCCTTGATTCTCCCCCCAGAAGAGAACTCCAACGAAATCCCTTCGGTGCGACTTGTCATCCGGGCGGGTGGGAGAACAAAAAACCTCTAAGCCCTGTAAGAAGCACAAGATTCATGATCCTCGAACCCTGAGCCAGGTATTTTGATCCTAAGAAGTCCGAGGCCTGTGTTTTTTTGCCGTGTCGGGCAAAAGGATCTTCTTGGGTGTATGGAGGTGTCGGGTTGAGGATTATTCGTTTCAGGGTTTTGGGGTGTCAGGGTGCTGAGCAGCTTGTCGGTCTTATAGGCTTTTTTTGGTGTTTGGGGCTCTTCTTAGGACTACAGGGCTTAACGCAAGCCCTAAACTCTGAAATCCTAAACCCGAAACCCCACAGCGCGGGGGTGCGTTTGTATACCACAAGGACGGGTTGTATGGTTTTGTGTGGCATTCAAGGTCTTTAGGTTGTATATAGGTTTTAGGGTTTGGGACGCAGCTGCTGTTGGGACCTGGCGCAGGCTTTGAAGGGCTCATGTTTTAAGGTTTAGGGTAGTGACGGTCGTCGGGGTTACAGCTAATTTCCGGAATGGACCTATAGGCAAAAGCACCACCCCAAACCCTATTCTAATGATTAAGCAACCCTCGGCCGCTGAATCCTAACATGAAACGGGTGTTGGGTGTAGGGCGTAGGGATCATTTCGGATTTTGGGATTGAGAGTTGTTTTTAGAGTTCAGGGTTTTCAGTGTTGACGTTTAATACAAACTACGCTCCGAGTTGGCTTACCTGTTGGGTTTTTTTTTCAACCCTTCCTTTCTGTTTCAGAGCTGGGCGCTCTATGGTATCTAACGAGGGGACTACACGCGACTGGTTTGGGTGTAAGCGCTTCGCACGTTCGGGTTTCATAGGTCATAGGAAAATCTGCGGATTAGGGTTCTGGGGTTGAAGTCGTGGAGTAGAAATAGAAGCTGAAGCCCCACCACTTCTGTCAGTCGGAAAAACCTATGGGACCGTGCGATGGACTTGAAAACTTATGGCCAAAGCCTGTGACCCTAAACGCACAAGCTGTCATCACTAGGGTTTAGGGGTTTTTGGGTTTCGGGTTTTGGATAAAATAGGGTTTAGGGCAGTTTAGGGTTCCCGGTATATGTGAGCCCCTGGTACAGGATACCAAGAGCGTGAAGGCCCTGGGAAGCTTGTCGGAGCCTCATTCGCTTGCGGCTTAGAGTCAGGGTTTAGGGTTTAGCTCGAGGCTCATGGTCAGTTATAAGTGGGGCTATAAGACTCCTAATATAAGGTTTACAACTACAACTATAGTTACCCTACTTACAACTGCCATCTCCAAGTAGGTGGTCTGTGCCCGCCGGCTGAGGGTTTGTCAGGGCTTATACTGAACAGTTGATAAGTATCCGGACACTTGGGATGATCTCAAGATGCTCTGAAACGTGCTGCAAAGAATGGTTGAATATTGTCCCAGATCCCTTAATAAAGGAATATATACTATAAGTTTAGGTATATTCCATAATTAAGAGATATTGGGAGGTCTTGGGGGGGGGAAAGCTACGTAGACCTGAGTAGTTAGAGGTTCCTATATTGATTCACCTGGGAGATTGGGTTCTGGTCCTATGATGTCCTCGGCATCCATATGGAACAAGCATGAGCCGAAGCGAGAGCTCGAAAGTCTGCCGGTCATGAGTAGTAAGGAAGAAGTACCTTACCTGTGGCGAAACGTGTTCTCAAGTACAGTTTTCTGGGTCATAGTCCTCATTGTTTGACTCATTGATAATGACCTTCATAGGTAGCTGCCCGCCAGCTTTCAATTATCGTTCAGGCCCTACTAGGCTGCAGCTGCCTCATCCTCATGCTAGTGTTGCCTCACACTGGTGCAGGTTCCAAGACATCGACGTATGGTGCCTTCCGCACCCATCCCTGAAAATCGAACGCCGGCTCCTTGTGACCCGCTGCTGTGTCACTGCTGATCTGTCAGCCTGTCGGCCATGATGCACGACTATACCTATGACCGTCATCGTTCAGACTTTGGCTTTGCACTAGCTTCAGTATTTCGGGAGCAGCCAGTCCTGAACCCGAAACCCTTCGGACCTGGTTGATCCAAGGTGACAGCTGGAACGGCGACCTCGTGGTGATCGAGAAAGAGTTCTGGCGATTTATCGATGGTGCCCTGCAGCCTTGGGAAGATTGGGGTCTGCAGGGTTTGGCCCTGGAGCCTAGAAAAACTGCAAGCTGTAAAGTCCCTATACCCGTCAACCTAATACTCGCTGTGTCCGGGCGAAATGTCAGATTATGACAATGACAATTAGTGTTCTTAACCATTATGATTCCTATGGTTGCTTTTGTTCTTGCTGTTCTTATCGCTATGACTATTTACTGTTGTTATTGTTATTTGTTGCTCTGGCCCCGCTTAAGCCCGAGAAAGCCTGGAAGCCCAATTAAAACCCTTGTAAACTTCATAAACCCCCACCCTAAACCCCCACCCTAAACCCTAAACCCTTAAACCCTAAACCCCTAAACCCTAAACCCTAAACCCTAAACCCCTAAACCCTAAACCCTAAACCCCTAAACCCCTAAACCCTAAAGACATAAACCCCCACTTCCTTAGCCCCCAGAACCTGGGGCTTCCTTAAAAAGGGTTTAGGCCACGATTTGGTCTAGGGTTTACGGTTTGAGGGTTGGGGCTTTAGGGTTTAAGGTTTTAAGGTGTAGGGTTTTAGGGTTTAGGCTTGCCCTAAGCCCTAAACCCCTAGGGTCTCGGCCGACTCACACATCGCCTCCATTGCCAGGTTACATGGACAGGATCTTCAGCCCGGAGCAGCTCCAGGCAAAGGAAAACCTGGGCTCCTTGGCCGCTAGATAGGAAGAGTCTTCTGTTCAAAACTTAAGGGTTCGCATCCGCGTGGCCCGACTGCACCGAAGCCCCAAACACTAGGTGTAGGGCTTCGGTTTAGTGGTCAGGTTGGAGGGCCCAGGGTTTAGGGTTTCGGACGAATGCCTTGGAGACCCAGACTGACTATTGGCGAAGGCTTGAAACGCTCATCCAAGGCAACTTCATCACCGTCGACTCGTGCAGCCGGCATGGTTTGGCCGAGAACTCGCATTGCTTCAGCAGTTTGATGCCCACAAACCAGTGGCTAGTTCTCTGTGTTGGGGTGTCCCTTTCAGGCCACCAGCACCCATAAGAAGGACCCGAAAAAGGGACACTGATTTAGAAACTACCCCCAGTGCGTAACCTGGCCCTAATGGTTTCCCCGTGAGCCACAAACCCTAATTTTTAGACACCAAGCCCTAAGCCCAAAACCGTCTTCCCGACTGGATCAATAAGTAAAATAACCATGATACTAGTCATGATAATAATCTTGTCAAGTCGAATTATAGGCTAGTACAGAACAATCTACCCAAAACGCTCAACCCTAAAGCTCTCTCGTCCCAATGATATCGCCTCGGCTTGCGTTTAGCCTTAGTAATTTGTTCTAGCGGTAAGTTGTTGGATCTGTATCTGGACAGCACAGCTCGCGAGCCAGCAGCATCCACTGCGAACCAAGAGACCTCAGTCAAGTCTGAGTTTAGGGATCATAGAATTTAGGGTTTAGGCCCTACATCCTGTATTGGAGGTTTGGCACGGTGCTTCGCGAGTTCATCGCAGCCTTCAGCGACGCAGCGCCTCAGGCAAAGACCTTCTCTGAGGCAATGGAGGCGCACAGGAGGGAAAAGCAGGGTTCTTTCGGGTTTTAGGATTTAGCACTTTGGGCTTAGGATGAGGGGGCTTTGGTAAGAGTGTCACAGGGGTTAGCATTGGGAGTGTGCACCGTGTTCGCGCTTTCGGGGCTGTACAGGTTGTGTTCTTACAGTCTTCCGCGTTTTTAGGCTGAAGGTTTAGGGCTCAGGCAAAACCTGGCAGAACTTGTTCACAGCTTTGGCAGAACTTGTTCACAGCTTTACAAGCCTTCTATAGTTTAGTTTCTTACGATCTTGAAAGCTTACACCCTAAATCCTAAACCCTATAATGGCTTGGGTTTTTAGGGTTTAGGGTGCCAGCATTTGTGCCAGACGTGAGAGTTCGGATTTTCAGGTTCTAGGTTTCTACTGTAAGGTGGGTGCATGTATGCCTTGGGATTTAAAAGTTTATGGGAGTCTGGCATGACGTCGCCACTCGGCATTCAAGATTGCTGATCTTGCAATCGGGGATTGCAGGAGCGGGTTGGCACAAAGTGCGGCTGCAGCACTTGCACAACTGGGGCGGTGCTCAGCACAATCGCAGCACCACAGCTTTTCAATGCGAGAAGCCTGATCCTGGAATCTAATTCGAGCCCCGTCAACTTTCCAACATCCTCGAATGCAGGACTATTATGAAGCTTGAATCTGAGGCCTTACTGCTTGGCGTTCTGTAGATATACCAGGTCCCTATCACAACCGAGCCCCAGACCCTAAACTTGAATCCTCATCTGGGAGATGGCTTGCATCCTCTGAGAGGCCTCCACCAGTCTTCTGGCAAGGGATGTGGCCCTGATCTCAGTGCACACGTCTAGCTTTTTGCTGATACACAGCATGCCGCGCGTGTCCATTACGGCGACAACTGTAGCGTTCATCTCACGCTGCTTGACAGCAGCATTCCCGAAACAGTTAGCGTTTTAAAGGTTATTCGATTGCTAGGTTGCCAGCGTAGCGGTGATGGTCATTGCTGCTTGCTGTTCGGGTTATGACGTTGGTGGTGAGTCTCAGTATGAACATCAGCATGATTCCACGATGGCGACACTCAGGTGGAAGATGATCAAACCTGCGACGACAACTACACACTACTCCTCTGATTCGCTACTGCTACCGCTGCTCCTCCTCCGAGGACGATGGATAGAGCCTTTGGTATATAGTATCTTCAATTATGGAGACCCTGTAGATCCCTTTGAGGAACCCTCGAAAGGACCCGAGTTTAGAGAACTGCCCACATGTAAATGGCACACCTTGAGGCTATGAAAAAGGTGAAGCAGATCCTGGCGGAGCTTTGGCCGTTTTCATTTGCAGGGCCCGAGGGCTCCCCTTACCTAAATTTGGGGTTTAGGTTTTGGGATTTAGGGTTTAGGGCTTAAAGGGTTTAGAAATAGCAGGTTACTCACCATACACTATATACCCCAGAAACCCACTTTTTAGATCAGCGGGGCCCTAGGGGTGTGAGGTGGTTTTGTGTTTCGGGGTTCAGGTTGTCGGATTTGGGCATCCAGGGATGTAGTGTGTAGGGTTGGGAGAGTAAAGGAATAGGAGTAAAGGAATAGATTACTTAAGATTATGCATTTTGCTAGCTTGCATGTCACAAGAACTGAGGAGTCCAAAATGCACTCCTGCGCAAACTTATCCAAATCACTCTAGAAAAGGCTTCAAGGCTTTATTTGGCGGCAGAAATTTAGTTGCGAGGCGGTGGGGCAGTTGGAAGTTGATTAGCTTCGTGGCAAACCTGGTAGGGTGCTGGAACACATGCTCTCCCTCGCATCCGAAACCTTATACTTGCCTAGCGCTGCCGTGGCTGAATCCGGGTGCCATGTCGCCGGCCTTGTGCGGCAACCCGGACGCCACTTGCTTTCCGTCTTGTCCATCACCTGCGAAGTCTCAGGGACAAGCCGCATCTTAACTTGCACACCGGCGAACCACTGTTGAAATCGCAGCTGCCGGTGGTGCTGCGCCTCAGATTGCTACGAGTCGTCGCACCATTTCGACGGTGCCTACTAACATGCTGCTGCTGCTGCTGCTGCTGCTGCTGCTGCTGCTGCTGCTCTGCTGCTGCTGCTGCTGCTACTACTACTACTACTACTACTACTACGATCACTACTACAATCATCACTACTACTATTACTACTACTACTACTACTACTACTATTACTACTACTACTACTACTACTACTCCTACTACTACTTCTACTATTANNCTACTACTACTACTACTACTCACTGGTACTGTTGCCTTCGAGGAGAAAGCTGGCAGCCTGCCGCAGGCGGTATCTGAGGAGGATTCCCCATGCTTTGCAGCGAGCGAGTTGTTTAGTGTTTCGGTTTAGGGTTTAGGGTTTAAGGTCGAGGGTTTAGGGTTTCGGAAATTCAGGTTCACAGGTTAGGGTTTAGGAATGTATGGTCAGGAGAGTACGGTTTACGGGGTTCCTTGTTTAGTTTGTGGGGGCTTAGGGTTCAACGTCCGCGTCGTTGGAGTTTGTTGGCAGAAACCGTGCACTAGCACTATGCCTCAGGGTTTCCAATAGACTTTGTGTGTTGATGTGCTACAAAACCCGGTTCTAATCAATCCAGCCCCTATAGCAGACAGGGCAATGTGTTGTGTTGCTGGGCAAGACATGGCTGATGTTCTAAAATCTAGCTTGTGATCAGACACTTTCAGGGCTTAACAGGGCTAACACTTGTTATTGTAGAAGGCTGAAAACTTACCTGCTCAGGGTCTTGTCTTTGGACTCTAATCTCGAGGGCGACTGCACATGGCGCCTGAAGGGACTTTACAGGTCTCTGCAATGAGGGACGATATTCCCTGGAGTTGGACACTGGGGTCCGCTCAAAAGCATTATTACAGCCCGAAGGCTAGAAGAACCGGAAGAAAAAGCAAAACACTGCCGAAACCTGAAGACTCCAAACATCCCCAACGTATACACCCTACTACACACCTACAATAAAACTACAGCCGAAACCCCCAACTGAAAGCAAGAAGCCTGAGGGCGGTAAACCTGATCTTGAGGGTTACTGATTAGGGTGATCACCTCAAAAGTTAAAGCCTCAACTAAGCCCTTGCATTCTTTCAGGGGCTTCGGCATGCTTCACTTTCTATGAACAATACCAACATTTGACGGCTTTTGGGAGGAAGTCTTCAAATTTGGGCACGCTGTTAGGGTTGCGGGCTTCAGGGTGCTTTGAGGCTTTCATCTTTGCAGGCGAGAGTGCAAGATCTGCCATTGGATAGCTGCAAGCCTCATTGCACAGCCACCATGTCCCTCGCAAGGCTCAAGGCGGCAGGGCTTCGATCGTGTGCTAGACCAGCTGTATGGACGGAATGAGGCTGCCTTGATCATGTTGATCTGAAAGTGTTGTCAGAGACGTAGTCACAGAGGTTCGAGAACATAGAGGTGGTCCAGGCATGCACTCACTGGATCCATAGGTAAGACGTTTGCGCAAACTCGTCCACCTAAACAGACTGTTTAAGGTTCGAGCTGTGCAGCGAGGGCTGTCATGACAGCTTGTGCGAGCCATGCAGCCCGATCATGCTCGCAGACCTATCTGGGTGTGTGAAAACGGGCGGATCATCTTCGAGACATTTCATCCGCAAGCCGCGCAAGTAGCCGACTTCCTTATCGCAGTCTCAGAGCCAGTGAGCAGGCCGCAGATCGTGCACGAGTACCAGATCACGGCATTGTCCTTAAATGCTGCCATTGCCAACGGGATTGATGTAGAGCAGATCATCAAGGTACTGCGGAAGCTGTCGAAGAATGTTGTAGATGAGAACTTCTTGGAGTTCATCCGGGAGAAGGGCAAATCCACAGGAAAGCTTCGACTTATCCTCAGAGATGGCAGGCACTTCTTGGAGTCGGAAGATGCACCGCTTCTACGGCATTTGTGCAGTAATGCTGATGTGGCCGCATGCCTTGTTGAGGAACTGGCACAAGAAAGCCACGTGGTGGAGGTGGACTCCATGAAAGTCGAAAAGTTGAAGCTGGCAGCTCATCAACTGTTTCTTGGCTGATTGTTGTGATAGATTCGCACTTGCTTGTCAACGGACAGAAAGAAGCAGAGAGAAAGAGATTCCTTTTCTTACAGAAGAGCCACACTGACATGATTAGATGTAGCAGACCGCCAACTGACCGCCCAAGTCGATACGGGCGCAGATCAAAACAGCAAGGCTGGACATAGAGCATACATACGTACATGCACGTGTGCGTACATACATACATACATACATACATACATACATACATGCATGCATGCATGCATGCATGCATGCATGCATGCATACATACACACATAAATCCATACATGCATACATGCATCTGACATACCGTACATGCATACAAACAGCAGGTCTGACAGACAGGCGCGACCGCTAAAATCGCAAGAGCACAGGCACATACACACCCGACCAAAGCACACATGTGCACACCCACACAATCATGCGAGTATGCGCGTGTACGTCCAGCATAAGTGCCTTGAGACACGCCAAACAAGCATGCGGAGATGCATGCAGGATTATGCCAGCATCTCACATACATGCACACGGAACGGTAGCTCTGACACATGCCTCTCTATTTTTCAATTGCATGGTGCTGCGGTGCTGCTCGCGTTTCCTCCACCGAGGACCTTGCCCTTGCTTCAAGAGTACGAGTTTCGACGGGACCGGGAAGACACCAACCCTCAACTGGCGGCAGTCCTCAGGCCAACGGTGTATCTCCGACCATATCAGCAGCGAGCACTCTCCAAAATGTTTCCGGGCTTCTGCAGTGTGCGTGTAAATAGCATGTACATCTCAAGGCTGCAGTTTGTCTTCTGTGCGTGAAGCAGGCCTTGGAACAGTGCTTTTGCAGGCCCCCTAGCTTAGCTGCTTGTGGTGCTTGAAAAACGGAAGTGGCCTCCAAAGCCTTCAGGCCATGAAACCCTAGGCTTCAGTGTTTAGGATGTTTGGATTTGAGTTCACTCTAAGCAGGTTTTCTGTGGACGATGTCGCCAAGAGCGGCATCGTGGTGCTTCCTTGCGGTGCTGGCAAGACACTCGTTGGCATTGCCGCTTGCTGCCGTGTGGGCCGGCGAGCATTGGTACTGACCACTACGGCCGTTGCCGTCGACCAGTGGCGGCGCCAGATCCAGTACCTGGGCTGGTCTGAATGTCTTCAACCTAAACCTGGGATCAATCTCCGTCCTATAAACGTGGATGCATTGAGCTATAAAGCTGGGTCGATTTATACTTAGGGCAAGCAGTCGGGAAGCTGAGGGATCTCCGACGACTAATGGGTTCATTCACAAGGCTTCAGATAGGCCAACTCCGGTCCTACAGGTTTAAACTCGAATATCTCAAAGGACCAGGGCCTCGACCTTGAGACTTGAACTGCCGAGGCTCTACACCAGCCTGCCTCCGGAAGATGTCTACACCCTCACAGCGGAGCAGAAGCGTCCGATCGAGGATGCTGACCGCCGTGCCTGCATTGTGATATCTACGCACCGCTGGCTTAGCTAAGATTTTTCGTTTTGTTGGGACTAGAGAGCTTCCCCGCATTCTGTACATGAGGCGTGTGGGGATACAGGCAGTTAGATAGACACGCATTTACCTGAACATATACACAAACAAACAGATTCGTCATCGCCGTCGTGGTGGTGGTGTTGGTGGTACTATACAGTAAAACATAGGAGAAGGAATAATCACCACAATGGGAATAGCAACGTAATCGCATGAGCATTACCTGCAGAGCACTGTTAATAACATAGGTTTAGTCAGTTTAGGCGACACATGAACACATGAACACACACACATATATATATAT
>CAJNJA010006077.1:0-17191 GCA_905231915.1 Symbiodinium necroappetens
CCTTGGTCTTCTTGAAGGTCGTCGACCTGGGCAGCACTGGCAAGCCTGGCACGAAGCGAAATGCAGACAAGACCCGGCAGAGCTCCGCGCCACGTTTTTCGAGAGGATGCGCTCCATCCCCTGCTTGGCAGCGTCGATCGGGATGGATCGGGAGAAATCCTTGCTTGGAGGCACATGAGACGAGTAGCAGCTCAACGCGAAGCACCGGATACTGCAGAAAAAGCCAAGTGGCTGTTTTCATCGACAGTGTGAAAGGTACGAGAAAACAGAGAACATAAAACATACGAAAACGCTTCATTGCGAAGGGGATTATATGCGCCGGACCTGGCGCGCTACCGGCACTGTGCTCGACTTTGTCGAAGCTGAGCCAGAACAGTTCGCAGGTAGCTTCGATGGCTGCACTGCTCTGAACCTCAAATCTAGTAGGGTTCAGGTCTTCATGTTTGATCCTTGGGGAAAGGAGTAGGGACACAGTGATTGGGAGACACCAAAGATACAAGTCGCGTGCATTCCCTTACAACACAGTTCTACTGTACTGTGTTGGGCTGCAGGCTTCAACCCACACGTTTCCCTAACTCAACCGTGCAAAAACTGGAATTGAAAGGGTCCGAGTACTAGAAAGTGCCCGCAGGGTTCAGGGTGTAGGCAGCATTGGCAGCTCGTGCACGAGGTAACGATTTGAAGCTCAACGGCTTAACGGTATACTGAGCCCGATGATGCAATGTTCGTACTTGGACCCTTTGTGTGGGAGCACATGATAAATTGAGATAAACATAGATAAACTGAACTAAAGCAACCCGGTGCATCTGGCCTGGCATGTAAGGGTAAATGCTGTGACATCAGTTGCGCTTACCCAAATGTCCAAGTGTTTTAACCAGGATGCTGAGCCCTTACTTACCGTACTGGCGTTTGTTGGAACCAGGTATGGTCTCAATGACACAAAATGTGACTTTCCCGACTCGTCGTGGCTTGGACTGTTACCTTACGCACAAGCTTTACATCTCTGGTTGGAGAAGCTGCAGATGTTCCAGGCTCGTTAGCACTGTTGACAAAGCATGTCGTGCTCGTCAGGAACAGGCCTAGCTTCGAATTTCCCCCACAAGCATGCGGCTAGGTTCAGGACATAGTAGTGCACATGGCGGTTCATCGGCGTTCTGGGCTCTACCGTGTGCACACGGTACCCTATCTGACAAGACCACTTTTGATGAGCCCTAATCCACTGAGCCCCCAAGATGGCCGGTCACCATGAGAGTCGGTGATTTATGGCAACTACCGTGATGCAAGAGGCCTAACCAAATTTCAACGAGGTTTCGGGTACTTGAAGCTGTACAAGGATTGGCTGGGGATGATTATGTATAGTGGGGCCCAGTGAACCACTCCCAAGGCAACAAACTTCTTTGACTCTGCGATTCGGCGAGCTCCGACAGTTCCAGGTGCAGACAGCATAAACTAAGCAGAGACCTTAGGTCGCTTCACTTCTGCTGCCTTGGCACCACCAAGCACTTGCTCAACCACCTGCTTGCTCAGTCGCTGGCTCGCACAAGCACGTCCGCCCTCCCGCCGGCCATCACAAGTTCACTCACCCATTCAAGCGCATGCACTTGGTCGAACATGGGCTCGCCTCGCCCTGCCTCGCTTCACTCTGAATCCTTTGCTCACATGGTCATTTTTACGTAAAGTGCCGCTGGCTCAGGGCAGCTCGACATCCGCAGCCATGATGCTGGCACTTTCACCTGGGTTCTGCGCCGGACAATGGTTTCAAGTCAAGCCTTCGACGATGCACATCGTGCATGGAATGCTGAGCCAGATGCTGGCGTCATCTCTACATCTCTTTTCCAGAGAAGTGGATGTGCCATCACCTGTCCCGCTGTGCCCATCCAGCGTGCGCAACAGATCCAGGTCCCCTTTGCCTGTTGGCTGCGAGGACAAGAGGTGCTCCTCCGGCGTATAAAGGCTTCGGCTAAGAATGTTTGTTGGCCTTGCAATCCGAAAGCAACTCTCTTCCACAGGCCTCACACAAGAAACTGCCGCCGGAAGTAGGATTAACCTGCAGCAGGTACTTTGAAGCAGCCCTACTACCGATGTCTGCGTTGAAAACACGTGAACTTGGGTCGACTTGTTACCCTTCGGCCTCCACCACCCCGAACTTTGGCAAAGACATCTTCCACGCCTCGTTCGGGTGGGAAGTTCTGCTCAGACTCAATGACTCAGGCAACCAGCATTGACACAAATTAATGACACTGCGTGCTTTCTGTGTGCCTGCTTGCCTGACAGAAGGAGTCGCAGGTCACTCTACTGTTTACTCCTCTGGTTCAGCTTCGTTTGGTCTCTCGTAAACAGGATGGCGGTCTTTCATCTGATCTGGCAGTAGCGCGGAGAACGTGTGCAGGCCATGCGCTTTGGCAGCTACCGGACACTCGTGTGTCAGGCACAGAAGCAACCCGTGCCTCTTCGACAGGTACCCTCAGCGGAGAATTCGTGCCAGCTTCTGACGAGACTGCGGTTCACTCTCGCTGAAAATTACAAAGCTCGATGCGTGTAGTTCCCACATGGTGATGTGGCTCCCGTGCTGGCAGGCAGCCCTTTGAAGTACGCTAGTAGCAGCTGAAGAACCGTGATGTGGCTCACCTGAACCCGGCAGGATGTGACGGGTTCGACTTAATCTGGATGGTCAGGTCAATGCTGAACGAACAGCTATTAGGCTATCACTCAGTAAGCTTCTGGCTATCAGAACCGGCGATGTGCACATTTCAACCTCAAATGCCGAATGCCACAAGCTAGATGTATGCGTGCAAAAGAAGTACACCGGTGTTCAACACCTTCTCTGCGCGTTCTTCTAGGAGGTTTTCAGCATCAAATTTGTCATTATGTCGGGAAGGTGCGGATTGAGAGGTTGTAGCTCCGTGTCTGGCTCAGGCACTTTCTACTTGTCACCAGTATGTCTGTCCAATTAGCCAGAACATGAACCCTGTCAGTTGGCATTCTCCGCAAAGGAATGACAGTGCCGACCACAGGCTCCCTTGGGATACCTGCCGCCCCACCACCCGGCTGTGTGGCAGGAGCGTGTTTCCTCTCAGAATGTTATGACTGTGGTTTGGCGCTGTGCGTGTAGTCTTCTTGGGAGGACGTTACTTGTCCTTCTGAGCAACAGGACATCGAGCATCGAAATTTGCAGCAGGCACATGCAGGCACGCTCCGCCTACCAGAACTGACGAAAACCAATGGAAAGCTGATGTGCTGTGTTTGGGAGCAGAGCAAGTTTAGAGGTGTGGTGGAGCCTCGCAGGCGTAGATCTACGAGTCTTCATGTGTATATGGTAGGCGCGAGACGTCGATCAGAACGCTCTCCAAGCGCATGATGACGTCCAGGTAGCCTCATGGCCCAAAACGTAGCGTCCTCCTTAAAAAGCTTTCAGAGGTCTTTCGGCTTTCGTGAAGCTGAGCAAGATGCTTTCTCCACCTGGGAATTGACAAACCAAGGGGTTCTTGTGCCACCTCGGTCGGTCCATGTAACACAGTATTGGACAGTCTCACCTCAAGCTTCAGCTCCAACTCCACTCGGTTTACCAATCCGCCCCCTCCGAGAATGTGTTTTCTTTCAGGTTACGTTGACTATTTGCCATGTTCATGCTCAGCAGGAACCTGACAATCTTCAGGGCCAGCCGGTTCAGTAGGCTCCCAGCTGATCCATAAAGTCTGGATGGCGCTTCTCTACCTAGCACTAAGCCACTGCGAATCAACAATACCCGCCATTCCGTGCCAAACGATGACAGCATGCTAAATCTGCTAAATCTGCTAAATGCTAGGTATTTCGGTCGCCTCGCTCCAGGGAGGCACGTCGTCTGGACACTCCACATCCCACCAGCCAGCGCCCACAACACCCTGCGACTTTTTCAAACCCAGGAACGCGGAACAAAGCAACGTCACAAAACACTCTGCTTGTCCTTGTCGATCGGGTTCAGGGCCTCAGAGCGCATCAAGGCACATCAAACACATGCCAGCCAAACCTGCCTAAGTGCCGCGCAGATCTCTTATCGGGCAGGGCGCTGGTGGGAAAAGCCTCAGATTGCAGCCAGGCCCACTCCGGACAGCTATGATGTAGGCAGAGGCGGCGACAGATTCGACAGCTCGAGGCATTGTACTGGTGAACACCTTCGTCTGCTCCTCCCAGGGCGAAGCTGCGAAGTCACTGCGAATTCTGCGAAGCTCGATCAAACTAAGGAGGAATGAAGCGGCGTGGCCGCGTAGCAGGTCACCCACGGCGTTGGAACATGAAGCTGCCCTGCCGGCGAACTTTTTGGGACCCTGGCTGAGCGGCTGTCACGAGTTGCTTGTCCACTTCTGGGATGTGACGGAGCATGATGTGAGCTGTCTGCAGGGACTCAGCCATGATGTGGTCGGGCCTGGTAACACTAAAATCGATTCTGCGAAATCTGGCCAACCACGTTACTTATTTCTGCCGCGGGAACAGTCGTTGTCTGACTCTTGTCTGTATGAGGGAGCACCAGGAGAATCGGAAGCGCTGGCATGGCAGGGTGGGTGTAGCGGGTGTTAGGAGAAATTCTCAAATCCGGCGGCTGATATGCTATGCCACGCTATGCTGTCGTCGAGCAATCCCGGGCATGCACATCCACACGACCGCGAAAAATTAGACAGCACGGAGATAAAATTCCATTTCGAGTTATACCAAGCAGCTCCAGCTCCCCACGCAGAAACTGAAGTGCTTCTTTATATGTGAGGGCGCATAAATACCTGAGCTACGCTGCAGGCTGCCAATCTGGAGTTGCTGATGCAGGCAGCTGTGGAGTTGAGAGTTTCTCCGGTGCTCCGGACAACATGGGCGATGGAGATCCTAACACGTGGCGAACTGAACTTCAGGCCCCGGCTCACTCATTTTGGCGCGAACCACCGTAGAGTTCCAAAAGCCGAGTCTCCTTCAAAACAGGACAACGATCTCTGTTGTTGCCGAGTTATTGAGCTCACAGATTATGCCCGAGCGAACCCTGCCCGAGAACAACAGACACCTCATGTGCAAAAGTGAAGAGAGAAATGCATCTGCAGCAGGCGACTCAAGCAGAACAAGTAGTCCCACAAACAAGGTGTTCTCCATACTGCAAAGGCCTGCACCTGCCACTCACAGGGGCTCACCGCCGTGTGTCAGTTCAACCAGCACAGAGTATCAGCAAACAATTCTTTACGAATATCCGGCCCAGCCATGGCCGCAAGGGCTGGGCGGTTACCGTTTCGGACGGTATATAAGTGCGCCAGTTACGGCCGTAAGCGGCAGTTTATGGCCGTAAAGTGAAGTTCACTATCAGCATATCGTGTCTCCTGGATGTGCGTACCAGAAATAAAACATGTATGTACCAACAAAAAAATATACACTTACTAAAAATATGTGTATATATATATACACATATGCACACACACACACACTCTCACACACACGTATGGGCGGCTGTGAATGGGCGGTAAAAGTGTAGAAAACGGACGATTTCAACTCTCTTAAGTCCCACGAAGGTCACCCTTTGCATCCCTCCTGGGATCGGTGTGATCGGCATCGCGCGCTTGTCTCCACAGGACCTCTCGCTTCGATCTGTCACCTGCCCACAAGAGAAAAAAGATATGCAAAGAGATTGTTCATCGACCTTTAGGTCGCACTCTGCAGCTCTTTGTGCCCGGCTTATGATGTTGACCTGTTCCGCTGACTGAAAAGTAGGCATGCTTAATCAGACATCATAACATATCATAACTGCTAAACCAGAACTCCTCGTAGACACCAGAGCTGTAACTAGTACAAGTATATGATATGTTTGATGCTTTCCAGTATGGCACAATGGCCGTGCATACGCGTCATACCGAATGGTCTGTCTAGAAGGTTTCAATTTCAGTTTCGTGTTGCTGCTCCATGGCTACAAGGGCCGAACTGATAACAAGACTCAATGCGCTTCAGTGCTAAAGCCGACTTTGCAACGGTGCTTATCTGCTCTTTGATGATGCGTCACGTGCGCGTCAGCAGGACGAGCTGGGACAACAAGCTTCTAAGATCTTCTAAGCCAGTATTTCAGCCACTGAGCAGTGTGCAACTACGACAAGTGCGCGAGCCTTCAGCTTGAACTTGGCTTGCAAACCTGAACGAAGCCGCACAATGGTAAGGTTCGTTGATGCCCACTGATGCCAGCAAAGGACCTCTCGCGAGAAACATCAGCTCTGCCTTCGTCAGCGGTCCACCAGACCTCTTTGCACGGAAAGCCGTGTGGAGGCCAGCGGAGTGTATGCTGTGCCAAGTGACTACGCGACACTTCGTCGGACATCTGACATCTCTTGTTGTACGGCGAGGCGCCGAGCTGGTTGCGTTGCCAAGGCGATTTTCTTCAAGCATCTGTCGGTACGGCTGCAGCAGTTGGTCACTGCCTCTGTGCTACAATTCGCTTACAAGCAGCGTGTGTCTCTCGTTGCACGTGCATGTGGCGAAGCAACATATTAATTAAGAGCAGAATAACGGCAAAAATGTGGGATGCCGATCGTCAAACAATATCCTCCAACTGCTGATGCAAGTAGCGGTACCACGACAAGAAGTGTTCAGCGACTGTCTCCACCAGACCTGCATTTTCACAGTCGTTCATAGGATTGAGGGATTCGACATGGACACTGCGCGGATTCTAACATCCGGCCTAGAATCGAAGGTGCGGTTCCCTTCGCTCTGCTGAGCTCATTCTGCAGTGATGTCAGTGCGATCTCCGCGGAATCAAGGCTGTTCGCTGCCTGCTACAGGCTGCCAAGAGACTACCAGTCCCGAGAGATGTCACACAGCTGGCAAGAAAGTTGTTTTCTGAGAAAGACCTCCAGAGGATGCCTGTTGCTTGCAGTTTAGAAATCTAGTGTTAGATCTACTGGCCGGTCCTTCGTCGCCATGGCTAGGTCATGGCACGAGATTTCGGACTTTATAATGGCCTTGTGCCGCGTGTATCGTGTCATTGAAGGTCGATTCCAAAAACTAGCCTGGGAATGTCTCTTGGTGTTGCGTCAATGTGCAAAGCGAGACCTCAGATCTCCCGGGTGTCCTTTATCGAACCCATATTCCGACAAAGTAAGCAGATGCACGAGGGGATTGCTGCTCTTTGGACTGTTCTACCAATTTACCAAGTTTCTTTCTGGTTTCTGAAAAGGAGTCTGCTCAATTCTACAAGAGATGCTAATCGGGGCTGTAATTCTGCATTTCAGGGTCCCCAACTCACCCAATCTCGCTGTGACCCCACGAACGTGCAACAACACTCGAATTCACAGCGAGGTGACCGGCTCCATCTGACAATCATCATATGCTTGGTTGAACCCTGCTTCAACAATGTCAAGTGGCTGGTAGATTTTCGAGCCAAGGAGTTGCCAAGCGAACATCTATCTCCATTTCGCTGAAATCCAAATCTGGGAAATATTTTTCTGCCAGCACCTGGAACAAGAACCAGCTGAACGCATGTCAAGAATTGCCAAGGCTTGAAGGGCCTGAGTGAAGATCCTCACCGACCAAAACGGCTCTGCAAACGGCGGATCGGCAAAACCATATGATTGCAGAAGTTCAGGATTTGAACGCCGTCCATAGCCTTAGAAGCAGGCGATAAAGAACAAATCTGCCCGGAATTGCCGTAACGTCGAAACCACAGCTATGCAGAACCGCAAACTAAATCCTCTGCGGGATGAACTAGCAACTGCCAATGTTCTGACTTATCTCGCAAGTCTCTTGACATCTTTCTGATGCAAGTGAGCCAAGTGACTGTTTGTGATTTCAGTTCCAGCAGGGATGTCCCATTTTGCCCATAAAACCAGGTTGCCCTCCTGATCCAACTGGTAATTCCTCGTGACTGTGCAGGAAGCACATTGCCATTCAAAAGAAACGCATGGAACCGCCAGGATGCAAATCCGATGCCAGCTCGGGCGAGTGATTGAGGAACTCCTCAGCTTGGCTCATTGAGTCATTGTCGACTCACGAGACTGATAGCTTCAGCACACACACATATAGTGCACCTACAAGATCAATAACATGTCCTCACGTCACAAGTGGTATGAAGGGCAAATTCACTGTCATCATAGGCGTCACGAGCTTGTCAAGGGGCAAAAACGGGGATGATGTGCGGCTTGTCTCCTGGCCCTTTGCAGCCATGAGAGAGGATAAACTGGTTCATAGCCTGCGATTCGCCGGGGCTGTCTGACGAAAGGAAAGCCGGTGCATGAGACAGCTGTAGACGCGCGCAGCATGTCGAACAGCACCACAGTTTGGCCATACGAGCCCGTGCCGTCGTTCAAACAAACAGAGCATGTTTTCAACAAAACCATATTCAGTTCGCCGACGCTGTTTAGTTAGCATGTGTTCCAACTGAAGCAAACCTTTGCCTGTGCGACTTGCAACTTCTGGGCGTTGATCCTTGCTTGTCCAGTGCTTTTCGAAGGAAAATAACCCGTGCTACTCGTCCAAAGAGTACTGCGTGTGTGAGAGAAGAAGAGCGAGCGAGGGAGGGAGGAAGGGCCAGAAAGAGAAGACAAACAGGAGACGGACCCGAAGACGGCACGGTTTTGCAGCCTGCTCGGCCGTCGCAACTCCCTCTAGTGAAGGAATTAGAAGAGTTCTGCACATGCACTGACAAGTGGAGCTGCAACGAAGCCTGGTACATGTCAAAATCCATCCTCAGGGTCGGGAGGTGATGATGGATTTGAACGGGCATCGAAACAAACAGTGCGCAGCAACGTCCATAGTTGTCATCTGGAAGCCTCTGACGCCAGAAATCTGTGCAGCCCCGAGCAATTGCTAACTCAGTCGAGAGTCAGCTGTAGCTCTCGGATGCAACCGGTCGCTTTTGAACTGCATGGTTGCTGCTGGAGCTTTTCGAAATCGTGCTGGTACCTCACACGCTGGGAATAAGTAAACTTGCATTATCGAAAGTCCAGCTCGGTCAGGGCAGCGCTCGACAATTACCCTGGGCACCCGGCATTGATTAGAATCAGTATTGTTGTATAACTTTGTATTGATCTTGACTTTGAAGGCCTATACTGATTATATCAGCTTTTTTGATATCAACTTTTTTCTCAGTTACGGTATGTAAATTGCATGTGTTCTTCTATTGATTCCTTTGATATTTCCAATTGATTCTGGTTTTGACTTTTTCGTGCTCCCTGAACCCTGGAAGCAGGGTCACAAGATCGATACATAAAGCTAGCCCCAACCCCCACACCCCTTGAAAACCAAACCATTTGCCTACATCAGTTGCGGCGTTAAACCCTAAACCCGTAATCCCTATAGCCCTAAACATCCCTGCACCGGGCCCTAAACCGGAGTTCAAGTGCACAACCGGTGGCCTGCAGCTTTGGCTCAAGTGTGCTAAGCCTATAGTGCAAAGGCTCAAAGGAAACAGTATGAGTAGAAGCCTGGAGGATTCACGGGAACCTTTTACACCCCGAAGCCCTTGAACAAATGGAGATCTCGAGGCCTGAAAGCCCCCAGTCCGAAAGTCCCAAGCTGATAACCTTGCCGCCGCTGCTTTTTGGCTCAAAGCGGCAAAAAGCAGTGCTGCAAGTGTAGAGCAGAGGGCTGTGCCTGGTGTGAAAACCGCCAGGCTAGGAGGAGGAGGAGGAGGAGGAGTAGGAGGAAAAGGAGCTCGACCCTGCAAACAGGTCGTGGCAGAAGGGCCATGACGACGGAGAGCAGCACCGGAAAAAGGAAAAACTACTCCAGGCTTGCTTCCTGCCAGCCAGCAGGAGTCGCCTAAAGAAGGACTGCGATGGCCGTGAACGGAATGCGAGATGCCGAATGAGCTGCGCACCGGAGCGGCAAACTTAGTTGCATTCATGGCAAGCAAGCCGCATCTCACCGTCAATCAGACGCTTCGGCAACACGCCTTGCATCTGCCCTGATGCTCATCAAGCAATTCCCAAAGCTCCAACTTGTTTTGAGCGACCAACCTTACAGCATGTAACAAGCGCAATGCGCTAAGGCGGGCAGTAGGCACCGGAAACATGGTTTCTCATATACTTCATGCACCTTTGGAAATCGTGGGCAAAGAGTGCGCCTGTCGTCCTGCAACAACAACCTGTAGAGGAGGCTCTGGGACCAAGCGCGTGAAGCCTCTTTGCTCATTAAACCCCAAACAGCGCAATTGCACTCATCAACTGAAGCACCCAACGCCTGCAAAATGTTTTTCTTAGGCTTCATAGGGACATCGCGTCGTCGTAACACTTTACTGGCTAGAGGCCTCAAGTATCGGGCCTGGGCAGCCTTTATCCGGATGTCTGGGACTGGCGAGCCGCAATCCGTCACAACATGTCACAACCGTGCCAAGGTGGGTGCACCTACACGCAACTCGCGCGAAAAGAACACCTTTAGACTGAACTGGGATTCCGCATTGTTTGGGGTTCCAACAGGTCTCGGCAAGCCTTGGCACCAACACCTCCAACCCAAATCAAGCACTCAGTTTTGACAACTTGATAATTGGGTACTAAGTTCTAAGGTTCTGCCGGTGCAGATGTCATGCGCGATTTGGAAAACTCGGCTGGCACGGTCTCGCAAATCACGATACAAGTCTCGAGTGTCAGCGCGACTGATATGCTCCTTGACCTTGTCAGCAAGTCTCAAGATGTACTCACGTTTGTCGAATAAAGGTGAATCTTCGCGGCGGTTTTAGCAATCATCATGCGCCACCAATCTGCACCACGCCCCCTAAAGCGACTCTTCCTCCAGCCATTAAAGCAAGCGTGGAGGATAGACTGGTTGAGGGCTGGTTTATTTTCCTTCATTCATCTCTGCTACAAGCCCGCTTCCTCTCGCGCAACACCCACCAAGTGGCCTCAGGTACAAACGGCTTGATAAATTTTATAAGCCTGAGTGTCTCTCTGCTGGCATTTGGCTTGACAGAATAGCTTCTCGGCATGTGCGCGTATGTTGCACTGCCAGTTCCTGCGAAAGTGACGGCTCCCGTGTCCGCGACGTTTTGAACGAGCACTTGGACGCTGTTTTGCTCGCAACACAAACATTCATACCCTTGCCAGTGCTATATTTCGGACTAGGGAAGTTGTTCTGAGCGCATAAGGCCTCATGATCGTCATGTTTGTTTCCAAGGTCAATACCAAGGTCCAATGACTGAGCACCATGCAACCAAGCTCCAGGCACAAGGACATGATCAATACTCTTATGCCGCTAAGTACAAGGCACGCGATCAGGAAAAGCAGCGTAGGGGAAAGTGTTAACGATGGCCAATCCATTCTCAACAGCAACTTGTACAAGAACGTCACCTGCAGATCCGATAGGTCCCCGGCAAGACTCCCCACGACCCCGTCAATTCCAACCGCGACTGTACGGTTGGCGTCACCAAACAAAAGAACCGGTGCGATGGCCTTTATTGCTGCCAGATCAGCTTTGACTTGCCCCCATCATCAACCCTTGAGGAACCCTTACATCAAACATTGATATGCAAATTGATTTGAAGATTGCTTTTCGATGATATTCTGATTTTATGCTTACAGATTGTACTTCCTCCTATTGATATCATAATCAATCACAGTCAATTTGTATACTTGATTTCATTCGAAATCAACCGGCCTATTCCCCGATTGATCCTAATCAAAACGGGATGCTCAGGGTACTCTCAAATGAGATCAAGCCCCACCTACCCGTTTCGTCAGAGGCTATACGTCTCGTCCATATCCCCTTGCTCGAGCGAACCAGCATCAATCGCACTCTTCCAATCTCTGCGAACCGACGGTTGCCCAAAGCACTCTCAGATAGTGCGAACAGCCGAAGTTGCTGAATTGTTTCATTGTCTACATGTTCTGTTCTTGGTCTTTCGTTTCCGGCCTTGGCAGAACGGCCGAAGGGCTTTGGTGTGCCGTGCTACTGGCAGGTACCGGCAGATGGCTGGAACAATTACTTGAGTTTCGGCGGTGCAAGTCGGGACTTCTCTCGCGGAGCTTGAGCTCCACGCGCTCACGAGGCGGCAGCCCGCTCCGCCCCACTGCAAGAGGCCATTCGATCAGTACAGTCGATGCCGGCCCGGAGATCCGTTCACGTTAATTTGCTCATCGCTAAGATCTTAGCAATGGGAAGGTATTCCTCTTCCTTGCCCTTCTTGGACAGAGAGACTGTCGGTATTCTGCTGGTCTTTGCAGATATCCACAGTATGGCTCTCTGCTACACTGACCGTTGCCACCATTAGCGCTCCCTCTCAAGGACTGCATAAGGGCCGGGCCAGAAGAGCATTCGCCCAAGCTCTTGGAATTCGTAGGACCCGAAGAGCAGCAGAAGTTCTGTTTCTTGCCTGTAAAACGGCATAGAATATGGCGGTGTAAACATATCCCACCAGGGCTGCCAAAAGCCCGTGGAAGCGGGCTTCGAGAGATAGCTGCCTGAGCTCGCAATTGTCGTGCATTGACCTTGTGGGCTGCTACAAATTACAAATTCAAACATCGCTCCGCAGCCTCGCAAGACCGCGCACTTTAGACAGCAAAATGGCAAATGCTTCGTCCAAATAGCTGCCAGCTACCAATGCTCTGAGGGGCCGTGCTGGCTGGTCAGCCAGGCAGCCATGGCTGCCACGCCGCTTCTCCCCAAGCTCAAATCGACAATGCTGTCCTTAGATCTTAGATGACACAATCTTGCTGAGTTGGCATTACGGCGGTGGAATGACCGCAGCGCTCGGCTCGATCTGCAATAACATCTAGGCAACTTGTTCGAAGAAGGCTTGATTTCTCAAGTGTCCGCGGCTTTCTCGGTTGGGGAATGAGCTTGGTGAAGCTTCAACTAACCGCCGGTGCCGAAGACTCGTTCACAAATGCACTGTCCACCGTCCCACCACAAGAATCTGGAATCGGACCACACATGACCAGATGATCAAGAGCAGCTCTTAAAAAGCAACGACGCTCCTGTTCGTGCGGTGCAGAATCAAGAGCGGATGCGACCGTTGTCAACTAGTGAGAGCACCGGACGCTGCTTGGACAGTTTCGTGCTTGATAAGACTGCAATGCTGCAGGCTTCCGGAAAACTCGTGGACACTTCGAGGTTGTCGAAAGCCTGTAGTGGCTGGACGAATCTCGGTTTGAGGGATCCTGCCGAATAGATAGATCGTTTTGAAAGATCCCCAGCCGCGTGAGGATAATTTCCCAGTGCCACCCAAGGCCTACGAATTCTGCCTGGTGCGAAGCAACCCCCAAAGCATGCGCACGGCTTTTGGCTTTTGCTGTCTCGGCTCAGAACTCATACCCCGAAGCCACGAACTCACATCCGCTCAAAGCCCAGTGCCTGCATTTTGAGACGAAGCAGATACCCGAAATTCAGAACTGAATGCGCAACCATGTCTTGTGAGAGAAACGAACACAGGCATCGACCTGAAGCCGACACAGCATGGACCGGTCTATTGTCAGAAAGGGAAGAGAAGACTGCTCGGGGTGACTTGCTTACGATTTCGGACGAGCATCAACATGAGCCGGCAGCCTGCTACCAGCATGGCCCCTTCGGATGTTGGCCTCAAGACGAGCAAGTTGTCCGGATGCACGATATGAATAATCTGTAGAGCACGCCACAAGGTCAATGCTTGCACTCTTTCCAGCCAAATAGCATCGCTGATATGGAGCTTGTGCGGAATCTTCATTAAACTCTCGCCGGCATACACTGGTGCCGAGGTTTGAAGCATCGCTCCTTTTCCAGTCCCGTCAATGTAGGCAATTTTCCCAGACACCTGTCACTTCCGGCTCTGATTGTCGTATGATGCCAGGTAATGCAAAGATGTCCCTCATATGGACATGCTTACGCACATGCAAAAAAGGTTTCCACAAGTCGACTGATCTGGCAGGACACGAAGCCGTCGTTCTGTCGCACCCATTCGATGAGCCGGTGAAAACTTTGCTGCTTGCTCACCCCGCCGTAGAACTGCACAGCAAGGGCCATCGCCACACCAAAGCAAGTGAATGCTCCTGGGCGACAGACAGCTTCTGTCCTTCCATAGGCAACAAAAGGGCTGAGGATTCTGCCGTACATCCACATGGCGGATCCAGCGCCATCGTCCTCGCCAACAGCTAGCTAGCGCTGGCTAGTGACTACGCTCTGCAATCTACGCCTTCTCGGCAATTGCATATCGTAGAAGCCTTCGCAAGCCTCGGCTCGCAACCTATGCAGATATGGAAACGGATGTAGATATCTAGATATTATAAACTATAGATCTACAGAGTCTGCTGCTACGACCATCCTGGGGCGGCTTGGCATCTGCGACATTGCCGCGTCGCTTGCCCATGTATGCAGCCGGAATGACACAAAATCATGCCAGTCTTCTACAGACCACCATCATGCACATCAACTGGCCTTGCTGGTCATGCGCTGACAAGCATTACAAAGGCTTCTCAATGGTCTGTAAACAGGCTGTGAGAACACGTGGCCGCAGCACCAGGAGCGAGTGAACAGTGTTGAACTCGAAGCACAGCTAACACCGTGACTGCAATAACTAGGCTTGCACCAATATATACATATATATATACACACAACAAAACCGCGTGATGATGCTTGAGCTGACGATGATGATGCTGATGGCCATCATGGTGATGGAGATGATGACACTAATGATGAGAAAAAAGGTGACCACCATATAGCACGACTGCTGATGCTGCTGCTGCTGCTGCTGATGATGATGATGATGAAACTTACGAGGCATCGGACACGAAAGCAATGTTACACGGTAATATACGGTACGTGCGGTTTGGCGTCTTCCACGGCAGCGGAAGTAGGACCCGAATGAACACATCACCAAGCGAGTATACTCACTAATGGGCACAGGCCACGCTGACCCGCCCGCATCTGAGAGCCAAGCAAGCACAGTGACCCAACAGATCTGCAAACACAGATACAGTAGTTCGCGCAATTGTCATTGGAGCATGTCTGCGGCATGCAGACAGGCGAGCAACAATTCTCCTGCGGGTTTCCAGAGGAGGCCCAGTAGCGGCGAGAGCGCTGCTGCACAAAAGCAGCAAGGTTCTTCGCATAGCGTTGACCTGGCAAACGTTCCAAACCAACGCCCAGAAAATGCCGGTCCGCACATTAGGAGGAGCTTCTACGATGGTCGACGCTACACAATGCTACCCTTCGATGCATCTGTTCTTCCCGACCTTTGCACCCGCAGTACAGACTACACAGTTGTCCGGAAACAGCTCACGCCACTACTTGGAGCACAAGTGTTCCTGCCTTCATCTGAAAGGGTAGAGTTCCGATCGCTACCATTTTGGCCTCCAGAGCGGCGGTATTAGAGCTGGAAGCTCGAGCAAAGACTTCGCAGCCTTTGGTGGAGCCCGGTCCCGCCCGCGCGAGCCAAATCGGTCGAGAACCTTCTCAAAGCAATCAAGACCATTCATGAAGCCTCCCCAGACAGCCCTCTCGACTGCCGTGCTGTGGCTCTGGCCGATGTGGATTGCCATCAAATATGGCAATATGCCTGGGACGGGGCTGACAGCAAGGAACACTGGAAGCGAAGCCCTCGTCAACGCTTTTGAAGTAGAAACTGCCGAACTTCAGAGATCGGAGATTGAGGTCTTGAAAAAGGGACAAGTCCCGCTGTAGTTTGGGGTGCAGCCGGTTTCGGCGATTCATGATCTAGGCATATCTACAGTAGGCCATTTTGAAGTGGCAATGGCCATTGCAACGTTGGAATTGATAAGGCCGTGGCTGCAGAATTGAAGATGACTTCGGGGCTCGGGCAAAAGCTTTGCATTGACCAGGCCCGGACCAGGCGCCTGTCTTATCCCACCGCTACAAAACTTGAGTCGGAGATGCTCTTTGCCACGCGGCCATAGCAATGATTCGCCATGACCTGAACAAGAGGCTATCGATGGCTAGCGGCTGAGCAGCTGACGAAGCTCTTTCGGCACTCTCCGTTTTTCCATCTCGCGAAGCTGCAGACCGTCAACACATATGCGAGACGATCCTTCCGGGTGCAACCGTCATGGACGATGATAGAACCCGACTGAACCTCGAACAGTGAAGCATCTAGTGCAGTCTATGGACATGCACTTTTAAGCCGTCTTTGGGCTTCAGGTGCACCCCACTGCTGTCAACTTCCTGCTCAACTCCTCGCGCTAGTTGAAAGCGATATCGTGCGAGCAGCATTGGCAACCATACCTGGCATGGAGATACGGCTGTCTGCCCTGTACACACCCTACCTGGTTCCTGCCCTGGTCAGCTACCGAAGGGATCTGAGCACACAGTTCGCTTTGAGTCGAAGTCTTCAATGTGAAGACTAATGCACTTCGACCATGGATTGATGCTGTTAGGATATATGGCAAAATGGATGGCGGCCCTACTGCAAACACATACTGGCTTGACAGTTTGTAGGAGGGGACAAACGACACTTTGTCAAACAGACCTTCTCTGCAAGGGACCCCGGTGAGAAGAAACATCAATGCGAAAGCATGTCACGTCAGTGAAGCACCTCTCCTGGTTGTTGCAAGAAGTACAGGCAGCTGCTCATGCAGCTGAAACAGGTGGACAAGGTGCTCTGGCTTCCAAAGAAGAGACGTCCCTCCCGGGACAGCTGTGAGCGCCATAATTGTATGTCATCAGCTTTGCCTGGTTGAGTCCTGTAAGTCGAGTCAAACACCGAATGGGAAACCCGCGTCTGCTAGCACAACACAGCGTTGAGTCATCCGCACATTTCTGTCCTTCTGCCCACCGCCTGGGTTCGTAGCAAGCTGGATCGGAACCAAACTTTGTGGAGCGTTGTCCAGCCAAGACCTTCCGACTCGACGCAGCGGTACCTGCGGTGACCGTTTCTAGTCCGGCCTGAAAGTTGAGGATCGAACCCTTGGTGATGCCGTAGCTCCTGCGAATCGACGGGCGCCAGCACACTGCGGCAGTTGCTTTGTCGTGTCCTGCCACCCACGTCGATATCGAAGTCGTCGTAAGCCGTACCGGACAAACTTGGGGTAGGGGGGAGCAAGCGCAGTGCCTGTCATCATGGCAAGGCTTTTGGTCGGTGAAGCATTGCGTGTGGGTGTGTGTGTGTGTGCGAATCCCTGAAGCCAAGGGCACTGTTGAGAGTGCAGGGGGGCAGCGAGCATTTCTGGATTGCGCTGCCTAACAAAGACCGTCCAGATTTGCTGTGATATCAAGAAGGGACGCCTTCTTCACGTACCTGCAGTTTTTTCATGTCTGAAGAGTTTCATGTCTGAAGAGTTTC
>CAJNJA010006078.1:0-17189 GCA_905231915.1 Symbiodinium necroappetens
CCCCCCCCCCCCCACAATGGCCCTTTTGCGGGGTGGGGGTCAGCGGGGAGGGGATTAAGAGGTGGGGAATAGAGGGAATCCGAATAGGAACCTCTGACCGCTTCGGCCGGGGCCGAGGCGAATTATATATATATATATCTCTCTCTCTCTCTCTCTCTGCGTGTCCGGTCCTTGATCGTGTTTGAGTTTGTGCCGGTTGTCATGGCCTGTAGTTACAAAACCTAATGCCCTAATCCTCAAACTCTTCAGTACTTGGCCTTAACCCGACATCCCAAACCCCAACTCCTAAACCCTAAACCCTTTAAAACAAAGCAAACCCTAAAGCCTAGAATCCGACATCCTTTACGCTGTACCCTAAATCCTAAAACCCTAAACCCTAAACCCCAAAACCCCAAAACCCTAAACCCTAAACCCTACACGCTAAAGCCGAGGTATTCCAACCGACCAGCGAGTCGGATTTCCGGTGAGCCAGGAGGACTGCCCGGGCTTCGCCGGCTTTCGACTCCAACGTTGCAGTTTATAATTTCAATATTAATATTCATATTCATATTCATAGTAATATTAATATATGTATATATATATATAGAGATATATATATATATATGTATGTATATATATATATAGGTATAGGGGGAGCCTTCATAATTAACCATACCTATACTCTTTTGGGGGGGTTCCTGATTAGAAGTATAGCATATTGTACCCGCAAAACCCTAGTCTAAGTATTAAGACTCCTCCAGTAAGCGCTTTAGGGTGTTCTTCTGGGGCATGCGGGTTCAGGGTCCAGGGTTTGGTGGGACTTGTGCGCCTTAGGGCTTAGACCTTCGGGTTTGGAGTTTAGGGTTAGGGTTTTAGATCATCAGCCGTATTTACAGCGTCGCAGATCCGTTTGAAGCATCGAAGGCCCGAGAGCTGGGCTGGAAGGATCAGCGAACCGAGTTTGAGGGCTCAGAGGTTAGAGCTCAGAGTCTAGAGTTTACGATTTAAGGGTCTAGGGTTTAGGGTCTAGAGTTTTGGGATTTAGGGCTTGAGGGTTTAGGGTTTAGGTGAAGGCTTAACTGAATAGTTGCAAGTAGTACTATGGATAGGGTAACCCTATGAAGCATTAAGCGCGCTGATCCCTCAACTAGGATGTAGGTAGGACTTCAAGGTATATCCGGGCCTGCTGCCGACGTGCGTGAAGCTGTGAACTTCTCAAAAGTACCAGAACCGTCCCAGGCTGCTTTCGGTAGCACTGAAGATTCCTAGTAGATTCTACCTAGGCTGTAAACCGAACACCATGATGGATGTTCTTCAGGGTCGAGGCGCTCTCCTTTGTAGACAGTTTCTGGTAGAAAAAGTTACGAACTGAAGAGATGGCGACCTGTTTCCCGAATTTAGAGAACTTATCCTCTGTTCGCTGTTATAGGGTTTAGGGTTTAGGTTTAGGGTCTAACATAAGCGGTGTAATTATATAAGAATCAGCACGTTCTGTCGAGCGTCCAGGCGGCTATAGCTGAGGATTCAGCGTAGGATGACAGGACTCGGGCGCAGGCAAGCTTGCTCAAACACCCTTGACCCCCCAAACCTTCTAATCCCTACCCGTTGCGCCCTTTACAAGCCTTTCTGTATAGCCTACACTGTAAACCCTAAGCCCCTTACCGGTGTAGCTACAGGTAAGACCAAACTCTACGCGCCTTCAAGCCACCTTAGGGTTTAGGGCTTAGGGTTTGGGGTTCAGGGTTTAGCTGGACAAGCCCCCACACAGGACTGGTCCTCTTGGCCACAATGGCAAGTGCCCCAAATGACCCAAGTGCCCCAAGTGCCGCAAAGCCAACCCTGGCCAGCACTTTGGTGTCGTTCAGCAAGTCTGTTTTTGTTTTGTTTTTTCCGCCGTTTTGGTTCGAAACCCTAAACCCTACACCTCTAACCCTAAACCCTAAACTTGGTGTTTTTTTGTTTGGGGTTGTTCCGGGGTTTAGGGTCTGAGGCGCAGGATGAGGTTTTCCAGCTTGGACGCAGCATTCTGCGCCTGGAGTATGCTCGGGGGGGGAGGTTGACTTGTCTTTGGGCTTCGGGGTTTAGGGTTTAGGGTTTGGGATTTAGGGTTTAGGGTTTGCGGTTTAGGGTTTAGGGTTTAGGGGTTTACGGGGAAAGCCCCTGATTTTTTTGACAGGCCCAACTTGCTGGCATGGCTGTCTGAACCTTGTACATGCATGGTGGTCACCCCCAGACTTTAGTCACTGCAGTCGCAGCAATGCACCGGACCGAATAATCTTAGACTCTAGACTCTAATTCTTTGCCCCAATGAATGATTGATGATTAAGCAGTGCAAGCAGACAACTAGATATGCAGACCCTAAACCCTAAACCCTAAACTCCCTAACTCCCTAAACCCTAAACCCTAAACTCCCTAAACCCTGGACCCTAAACACTAAACTCCCTAAACCTTGAACCCTAAACCTAAACTCCCCAAACCCTGGACCCTAAACCTAAATCCTTAAACCCTAAACCTAAACTCCCTGAACCTTGAACCCTAAACCTAAAACCCCTGAGCCTTAAACCTAAACTCCCTAAACCTTACACCCTAAACCTAAACTTCGTAAACCTTAAACCCAAACTCCCTAAGCCTTACACCTAAACTCCCTAAACCTTACACCTAAACTCCCTCAACCTTGCACCCTGAAGTCCGACTACGACTTCCCAGGTTCCAGCAGTTTTCCCCACTCTTCAGGTGCCAGCCGTGGCCTCAGATCTCAGCACCCAACAGGCTCCATGAACCTGTATAGCAATTATACAAGTACCTATCGTGGGTTTAGGCTTAAGGGTGTAGGGTTTATAGTAATTATATATGTATATATAGATATAGAAAAAGAGGTACCTATAGTGGGTTTAGGGAAAGAGGAGAACCCTGTCTAGGAAGACTGCTGACGATGCAGCTTGCAGTGTAGTGCTGAGTTCGGAAGCGCTTTAAGGCCTAAGTATATACTATCTGGGCACGCAGAGCCTTAGTAGGTTTTGGATAAGGTGTTGTGTATGGTTAACCTTGCGTGGTGTAGTTTCAGCGTAAAGCGTCTAAACCCTACCTGGAGCCGAAAAGACATGCCTTTTTAGAGTTCCTTATTATGGTTTCTATATCTATATCTATATCTATATCTATATATCTATATATATATACACATATACATACGTACATACAGTTCCTTAACTAAGTAATAGTAAGGTAGGTCTTTGGGCCACACGTAAGGCTTATAATATGGTCAGAACGCTTATTCTAGTTATCACATCTCGGCCTGTAAGTCCTGGTATGTCTTCTAGGGTCCAGATAAAACCAAAATCCTACACCTTGTGGTTGCTCAAGACTCAAGTCCGTAGCTGGCCTCGTTGCCCAGACTCCCACTTCGTCACAACTTCACACTCGCCAGGGTTGTTCGGTTTAGGGTTCAGGCTCCATGTACCCAAATAGTATATACTTTGGCCTGAAAGTGCTCCCTATATAGGTACTTTGGGGCCAAAGTATATGCTATTTGGGTACATGGACCCTTATAGGGTAAACCTTGAGTCAGCCTTGGCATCGTACCCTGGAAACCGTCACCCTCAAACCAAGACTGCTCATCCTTGAAGGCTTTTGGGACGGAGTAGGGATTTATGCTCGATCCAAAAACCTACCGCTTTCAAGGGTTCTACCGTTTAAGTTAAAGGGGTCTTAAGCTACTATGTTGTGGGGTTTGGGCGTCACAGGTAAAGCCAGGAATATGAAACCTAAGTCTTTCTGAGCGCGAGGTTCCCTGAAGTAGACCCTTAATTCGCACGCAGAGTTTAGGGTTTAGGGTTTTGCAAGCCGGGATCCAATCATCTATTTATGCTCAGGGGTATAGAAACGTTACAATGCCAAGACCTACTGTTTTGCCGGGCTTTCGGCTACCGACCGGGCCTTGGCAGTTCCTAAGCCCCCAAAGCTTGATAGAAACCGGCCTAAAATCCTAAAGCCCAAACTCTAACAGCTCCATGTACCTTTATAGTAGCTACTTAGGCTTTAAAGGAGTCCCTATATAGGTACTTTAAGGCTTAAGTATCTACTACGAAGGTACATGGAGCCTTTGGGAACCTCTAGAAGCCCTTAAACCCTAAACCCTAGACCCTAAACCCTAAACCCGAAACCCTAAACCCTAAACCCTAAAATCCTAAAGCCCAAACTCTGACAGCCCGGTACAGCAAGGTCACCAGTCGGATCACCAGCAGCGTTCGCATTGCGCGGCCGGCGTCGGTGCAACCCTGGCCTCTGGAGGCTGTTTGGGGAGGGCTCACGAAGCAGTGTAGGGTTCACTGCCTTAAGCCCCTAAACCCTGAACCCTAAACTCTAACTAAACCCTAAGCCCTGAACCCTACACTCTAAACCCTAACCCCTAACCCCTAAACCCCTAAACCCCTAAACCCTAAACTCGAAACCGTATGCATGAGTTTGCAGGGAAGTTTAGGGGTTTAATGTGGGCAGGACGTGGAAAAGACTTTAACTTCTCTGACTTCTGAACCCCAAAGTAGGGGATCCCTTAATAAGAATTTAGGCTTTAGGGTTTAAGGGTGCATGTACCCAAAATGTATATACTTTGGCCCCAAAGGGACTACTTCAAGGCCAATGTATTGCATATTTTGTTTACATGGACCCTCAGGGTTTTCAAAACCCTGGACCCTAAACCTCAAAGTGCAAGCCCTGAAATGGGGACGGCACGATGGGAGCGAGAGTCACAGGGCTTAGGGGTTAGGGTTTAGAGTTTAGGGTTCGCATTGAGAAACGAAGTCAAGTGGTCCTTGCACGGCTGACTAGATAACAGACTGGTGCCATGGGGGGGTGCAGTCCTGCTTATATAATCCCTTGTAGTGGGTTTAGGGTGTAGGGTGGTCCCTGTATTCCCTCCTCCACTCCCGCTTAAGCATCAGTAGGATAAGACGGGCGCAGACTTCACGATGTGTCCCTGGTTTGGCTACTTGGAGGTCTTCCGGCAAAAACGACTATGCTGAACCGTAAGTAAGTCCTACCTCAACCCCCTCCCCCCTAAACAGACCATACCTTATTTAAGAAACCATATTGACCATATACATATATATATATATAGATATATATGGGACATCATAACAAGGATCACCGTAAATTAGGTTTCCTGGGGTCCAAGTAAGTCCTAAAAACCCCCCAACCCTAAGCCCCTAAATCCTAAAACCTGTAGGTTTCTTACGGTCCAGTTGCCTCCTATCTTTCAGCACACCTCGGATCGATCTAGAGATGCTTGTGCAAGCAACCGCCTTTAAGGACACCCCTAAACGAAACCCTACACCCCTACGCCCCTAAACCCTAAACCCTAAACTCCTAAAGCCCTAAACACCCTAAAGCCCTAAACCCCCTAAAGCCCTAAGCCTCCGGAGCCGACACTTACACAATCCTCGGAGTCAGGACGTGTAAACCCCTGAGGCTCAGGCCCTGGGCTGTAAAGGGGTTCCTATATAGATTAATGATCTATCTGCACATCATCATCATCATCATATACATATACATGTACATATCTATATGCATCTACATATCCAGATGCACATATGTATATATATATACACATACATATACATATACATATACATATACATATACATATACATATACATATGGATACATATATATATGTATATATATATATACAGGTACACATATATATATATTTATGTAAACATATATTTATATACAGAGAGAGAGGGATGGAGAGAGATAGATAGATATAGATATAGGTACATTGAGGCCGAAGTATACACTCTGCAGGTACATGGAGCCTTAGGGAACACGGCCGACACCCGCCGACCAGAAGTGGGTGATGATATGCGTGGTAGGTTTACGTCGTGGTCTTTGGTCCTCGATCGGGTTTGCGGCTAGCAGTATCAGCGTTTAGGGTTTAGGGCTTATAACCTGAGGGTGCCTGTGCTCATATCGCATGTACTTTGGTGCTAAAGCACCTATCTAGGGACGACTTCGAAGCTTAAGTATCTACTCTATATAGGTACACGGACCCTTAAGCCCTATACCCTAAACCCTTAAAGGAACCCTCAAAGGAACTCTTGGTCTTATGGGCACGTGGGCCCTTCGGGCTTGGGCCCACCGCGCCAGGATCCGCGTTTCAGACGGCTCCTGGGCCTCCCGGGCTGCAACCGTTCTCTCTCTTCAGCTTATAGGGGTTCAGGGGTTTAGGGTTTAGGGTTTTGGGGCTTTATGGGTTTAGGATTTAGGGTTTAGGGTTTAGGGATGAGGGTTTAGGGTTTAGGGTTGAGGGTTTAGAGGGGTTGTTCTTAAAGGCTCCATGTACCTTAATGGTAGATTCTTAGGCCTTAAAGGGGTCCCTATATAGGTACGTTAAGGCCTAAGTATCTACTATATGGGTACATGGAGCCTTAAGGTTCTCTCTCTTCAGTTTGGGGGTTTTTAGGGGTTTCGGGGTTTAGGGTTTAGGGGTTGAGGGTTTAGGGGTTTAACCAGGGGTTTACGGTTTAGGGCTTTAGGGCTTTAGGGCTTTAGGCTTTAGGGGTTTAGGGGTTCAGGGTTTAGGGTTTAGGGGTTTAGGGTTTAGGGTTTGGGGGTTTAGGGGTTTAACCAGGGGTTTAGGGTTTAGGGTCTTAGGGCTTTAGGGTTTAGGGTTTAGGGGTCTACGGGTTTAGGGTTTAGGGCTTTAGGGGTGCAGGGGTGTAGGGGTTTAGGGTTGAGGGTTTAGGTTGGTTTCTAAACCAGGGCTCCTATTGGGGTGCTCTTTATAAGAGTGCCGTATGATTTGGGGGGACCTACAAAAGGCTCCTAACTTTGAGAACTACCCCTTTAGTAGTAGTTTAGCTACCCTTTAACCTTCTGGGGTTCTGTAGTCCTTATAAACCCAAAGGTGAACAGTCTTAAGTAGTAGAGGAGCTAGCCTTTAATCTGTTGGTACTACAGCCCCTGTATATGCCCAAAAGTTTGCATTTAGATCCCCCAGGATACTGGACAAGTAAGATTCTGCGTTCAACAGTGAGCCTCAGGGTAGGTAGATTGGGAGTTTGGGGTTTAGGGTGGGCTCGTGTTTGGGAGTTCTATCATTATGTTCTTTATGCGCCGCGGGAGGTAGATTTCGAGACAGTGCCAGAGCTTTAGGGTTTAGGGTTTAGGTTTAGGAGTTGAGGGTTTAGGGTTTATAGGGCTTAACCCCTTCTTACAGGCTCAAAGGGGCCTAGTGATTCTGGTTGTAAGCGGGTACTGTACAGTTAGGATGACACTGATAGGTTAGGGGGCTTATAACCCCAACTGTAGTTAACCCTGCTTGCTGGGACCCTTTAGGGTTTTAGGGTCTAGGGTTTAGGGCGTAGGGTTTAGGGTTTACGGCCGTAAGACCTCGCAGGACATCGACATCCACGAGCGAGTGGAGAGCCAAGCGGGCCAGTGGTGTTTCCGGGTCAACTTCCACCGCGGGTGGAGCATCCCGAACGACTTGGACGAGAAGAAACCAGACGATAGCCAAGTCCAAGCTGTCGGGTTCTGCGCTCAGCTGGAACAAGCAAAATGCGATGAACCGGGACAGCAGCAAGGAGAAGCTCGAGAAGGGGCTGTGGTACCGCAACAGTGAGACGGTTCCCGAGCTCAGCCGCGCTTTGAAAAAATTGAAAGCTTTAGGCGGCGGATGGACTCGCTGTTCTTTGTTGGATCCCTTGAATGATAAGATGACACTAATTACTTAGGGGACTTATGACCCCAACTACAACCTCGTGTCTATAGAACGCTTATCGACCCCTTCAAGGATCCCTGGAATGAACACTTCCAACTGCAACCTCATGTCTATAAAACCCTTACCTCAACCCTAAACCCTAAACCCCTTTACGCATCCCGTGAATGAGCCCTTAGCCCAGGCGCTCTCCGCCCGAAGGAGTGTGACCTCACAGCCCTTGCGGCTTTCTTGCAGATAACTCCCGGGGGGTTTAGGGCTTTTGGGTTTTGGGGTTTGGGTGTTTTAGGGTTTTGGGTCTTTAGGCTCAGGGTTCAGGGTTTTTTGCTTTTTGTTGGTTTCTAGGGGTGTTCCTTGCTTGGCTAAGGGGTTTACATTTTAAAGGCTTAATTAGGGTTTGGGGTTTAAGTTTCGTTGTTAGGGTGTAGGGCGTGGGCTTTGGGGTTGACCAGCATGAGAACTTAACGCCACGAATGCAAACCACAAAGACCAAAAACTGTAGGGTTTCGGTTTTAAGGGTTCAAGGGTCTAGGGTTTAGGGTTAGTATACCCAACAACCAAGCCTGAAATCCCGAAAAGCCAAAAGCCATGTGGTAATGCGAACCTCTCAACCTTAAAGACAGGTTTCCAAATCCACGCCAATCCTCAGCCCTGAGTCCTAAACCCCAGCTCAACAACAGAGGCCAACACCATGTGAGGCTGTGCCGCATCGAAGGCGGCTGCCTTGCAGATTCTGGAATACTTAGGGTTTGGGGTTGCAGCTTGGCGTACTGGGGTGTCGGGCTCTTGGCTTGGAGTTTCGGGTTTGGGGTTGTGCGGTTTTGGCGGTTTTGCATGTTCAGAGGTTTCGGGGCTTAGGGCCTGGGTCGGGGGATTTTCGGGCTCACGAATGTTTAGGATTTAGGATTTAGTCTGGCTTCCCTTTGGCTTTGAGTCTTGGGACTTTAGAGTCTCTGGGCTTTGGAGTCTATCTCACCTGTCGTTGGGGGTTGGGGCTTGGGGAAATTCAGACTTCGGGGTTATCTTTAATTTATTTCTTACTACTTTGCTTGTCTCCCAATACTGTCGAAGCAGCAGTATCAAGAATACGACGTTATTAGATGATGGAACTAACGAGTATTATACTACGTGCTCCGCTTTTGGTGTGATCAATAGGTATTGGGATCTTCGGGATACTGCTTAGAATAGGATTCCTTCTAAATGGTTCCCTAAGCCTTAGACCCCGGAGCCTAAAATAAAACCCCGAACCCAAACCCCAACTTCGAATAGGCACTTGGACTTGGACTCTTTGAGTAGGCTTTGAAGGTTATTAAGGCCCCTACACTTAACCTCCAGAATACCCGGTATGGTATCCCTTATATAGAGCTTTGTTAAATGGAGCCTTGTCCAAAAGAACTTTACAGGAACCCTATTCTAGTTATAGAGCCCTTTGAGTAGGCTTTGAAGGTGATGGCTAGATCTAGGCTTCGCCAAGGTTGCTGATGGCTCTTTGGCCCAAACCTCGAACTTTCCCTCCACCGTCCTCCCGAGAAGATCTAGGGTTTACGGGGTTTAGGGGTTTACAGGGGTTTAGGGTTGAGGGGTTTAGGCTGTATAGGGTTTGGGGTGTTCTGAAGCAGCGGCAGTATGGCACAGTCGTCAGCAGAGAGGTTTGGGCTTCGATGAGATGGGCTGAGGTGGGTGTAGGGGTTTTGGGTACTTTCTCGGCATGGTGTCCGGGGCCCCGGCATGGTGTAGAACTCCTAGTAAGCTATCAGCGACAACACTAGAAGTCTATCTAAGCGCCGCTAGATTTCGAATCCAGCGTGGCTGAAGCCCCCCCAAAAATTGAATTCAGCGTTCAAAGCTTCCTAAACCCTATACCCTAAACCCTAAACTACACCGTCAGATGCAAGACTTCAATGTGCTGAACCCCACAGCTTCTGCAGCGATGCCTGGCTGCAGACAGACTTAGTAGCTGAGTTACTACGGTTTAGGGTTGAGGGTTTAGGGCACTTTATATACTTTTTTGGGAGAATTAAAGATCCCTTATAGAACTGAAAGTGTACAGTTTTTTTGTGCTTCTGAACTCAGCAACTAAGAAGAGGGAGCAACTTGCCCTAAATCCTAACCCCTAAACCCTAAACCCCGATTGAGCCTTGAGACCTATGGCAAAAGCTGCATCAAGGCATAGCGCGTTACTGGTTGTTGGGGTGAGCCCTAGCTGACAAAAAGCCGTGTTCTTGCTGAAGGGATGCTGTGAATGCACAGTTCGGGTTCAGACCTAAACCCTAAACCCTTAACTCCTTAAGTAAACCTTAACCCTTAGCCGAAAAGAAACTAACAAACCCTAAACTCTAAGCGCGAAGACCCTGAAACCCTGCAGATCCAAAGAAGAACGCTTAAGGGTTTAGGGTTTAGTTGCGAACCCTTCCCTGCAAACACCTTTTCTTAGATGCCAGCCTCTATTCTCGAGTGCCTATGATAACGTCGACTCCTCAATCCTAGTTCGAGGCCCGAAAAGTTAGCCTACTACAAAACACGGTTTAGGGTTTAGGGTTTAGACCGCACTATGGTTCTCGTATGGTAAGTCGGTTACGGTAGGCTCGAAGACTAGGTAGGCTCTCGTACTATAATATGACCGAAAAAAGGACCTTAATTTTGAGAACAGCCCTAATGCAGAGGTCGCACGAAGTAGTAATCATATCATATCCCGTTAGTACCTGGTTCTAATGAAAAAGTCCTCATGCTACACAACCCGCATCGATCCCTAATAATTCTAGTCGTGCTTTTTATACAGACTACTTGATAAAATGTCCGCTACAGGAATTCGTTTCTGAGTATTCAAGCCCAATAACCCCATACCCTAAACCCCAAATCCAACCCCTGCAATCCCAAACCCCTGAACCCTGAACCCTATAAACCATAAATCCAAACTTGGATTGTGGCGGAGTGCCCTCCGCCCGCTGTTCAGCTCGTTTGAAGACCATCTGGGGTGGACTTTCAGCAGAGGATACTGAGCATTTTTTTTGGTAGACCGCACTGCGATAGACGAGACGGAAGAAAACGGAGGGGTCGTTGAAGTGAATGACTAGGTTCCCCAGTAGTACCCTTTTGCCCTGTTTGGTTTGGGGTCTCCTTATTACAACCAAATAGTAGGAAAAAGGGGCACCCTTATTACTAAGGGGTTCCTGGAGAACTTAGATGAAGGTGAATGCCCTAAACCTAAAACACCGGAAGAGTGCAGCTAGGTGTTTTCGTGGAAGAAATCCACTCCAACCCAAACCCTGGTCGATTTGGGCTCGATGGTGCTTCTTCGCATGCAGACACTACGAAGTCCTCAGACAAGAAACCTAAACTTGGTTTCTGGGGTTTAGGGTTAAGGGTTTATAGGCCACTAAAAGGCCTTCAAACCAACAAAACATATTTGCTTCGAGCCGTTCCTTGCCCAGGCTGTCGAAATTTCCAAAGTCGATCGACCCGCACCGGCTTTCCAACATATCACGTCGCTGGGCTGTTAGTGCTCAGGGTTTTTACGGCTTCAGGGCTTGGTGCTTCAGCGGGGCGTGGGGGTTTGTGAGTTTGTAGGGCTTTGGGGTTAGGGTTCGTTTAGGGGATGTGTCGAGGAGGGAGCTACGAATTTTAGGGCTTTGCATGGAGAGTCCGTCATAAGAATGGTCCTTATCTACCATTACCTGGTCGCTCTTGCCTCTTGGTGACCTAGTCCTCCAACCGGATCGCCCTAAACCCTAAACAGACCTTGGAACTGCGAAAACCGCACTCTGGACCCCAAGCCTCAGAGCCTCCAAAGCCCTGAACCCTGAATCCTAATTCCAGCACCCTTAAGCCGTACTGTAAGCCCTCATCCCTGAACTTTAATTTTACTAGTTGAGGCCTCCATGCTCAGGGACCAAGTTGTTTGGGTTTGGGGAGACTGGTTTTGGGTTTAGGGTTCAATATGTCTTTGTCTGAAGGCTTACATTATGTGTAGTGCTCTTCAGTTAAGGTCGCTTCGAAGCTGCCAGATTCCAACCCAGATCTCTGCAATAACTTTTCATATGAGTTGCACTTAAGGGGGTTGACAGTTGAGGGAGCCCAACACCCTAAACCATAAACCGTAAACCCCCTAAATAAGTATAGAAGCCTGGATAGTCGTTACTTTAATTTTAAGGCCCCGACAGTAGACGTCGCCTCCCAAGGGGCCTGTGCCACGCTGTTTTTTCGACGCGATGCATCAGTTGCTACAGCAGCTTGTGCGCAATCGGTGGCTTTAGGGTTCAGGGTTCACCCAGAGGGTCATGCCATCCCAGACGCTTCACATATACTACCATGATGGAGTTGGGTGCCAAAAGATTCAAACGACAATCCAGATTATGGTTTCGGGGACCTAATTCCATAATGGCAGTATATACAAAGCCTCTAGGCATACCCCTTTTTTGCGGTACGTAGTTCTATGGTTAGGATCTGCGATCTAGAAAAGTAGGTACCCTAACGAAGGGGTAGGGTATCACCTTAAAGCCAGGGTTGAGGGCTAAGGGTTCAAGATTCAAGGTTTGGGGTTTAGGGTTTAGGGTTTTTTTTCGGGTTTAGGGTTTTAGGGATTTGGGGATGTAGGGTTTAGGGTTTTAGGGTTTTAGGGTTTAGGGCTTCAGGGCTTAAAGGGTTTAGGGTTTTAGAGTTTAGGGCTTCAGGGCTTAAAGGGTTTAGGGTTTTAGGTTTTAGGGTTTAAGGTTGAGGATTTAGGGTGTAGCTCAGAGCTCTAAACTGCACAAAGCAAAGTGATACCGCCAGTCCTAACCTAAAGCCCAACCCTAGCACCCTAAGTATTTGTAACATGTCGCAGATGCTTAGAGATTAGAGATAGGAAAGCAGTAGCTCCTGATACTGAAGCCCTACTTTCTACTACGTAGGACCCGTTATCGGAACACCTAAACCCTGAACCCTGGCAAAAGCCAGCAATCTTGAGACTCTGCCGCCTGGGATTTGGCAAATATGCTGCCACTTACACAGGGTTTGAGGTTTTGGGCTGAGAATTATAGGATTAAATGATTTAAGGATACGGTTATTACGGGAGGGCTTGTGTTTTGTCAGTGGAAACTCTTTAGTTATCGCTTCGCTTGTGGTCCACACACCGCCGGCCGACGGCTTCAACCCTAGGTAGTCCTGCTGCCTCCATCGGAGAGCCGACACTTGAGGTATCTTGAGACTTAGAAAGTACCTCAGTCTACCATAATTGCTGGGTCGCTAGGTTTAGGGTTCAGGGTTTAGGGTGGTCGCTGAATCAAGGTTTCTTTCCGGTCTACCAAGGACTGAGGTGTAGAGTTTAGAATCGGGGGAGACTACTTTTTGGTTACCTGATGCTCGAGACAAGAATACATGAGCTGCAATCCACTGGCTACGTACAGTCTGAAGCAAGAAGGCCGCAGTCGCAGTAGCAGTAGCAGTAGCCGTAGCGGTAGCAGTAGCAGTAGCAGTAGTAGTAGCAGTAGTAGTAGCAGCAGCAGCAGCAGGAGTAGTAGTAGTAGTAGTAGTAGTAGTAGTAGTAACAGCTGCAGCACTATAGTTACCTGTTATTATAACCATATGATTCCAATCATGAGGTCGTTATTACAAAGACACCTTTCAAAACCAACCCTGAACCCTAAACCTGAAACCCGAATCCCTGCACCCTCGGGCCACTGCTTGGACGAAGGCCCAGCAAATACAAAGCCTGCACCCTATAGTCCTTAATCCGCAAACCCTTGTAACCCGACACCCTCAAGCCCTAGGCCCAAGACCCCTAAACCCTAAACCCCCTTAAACCTCTAAACCCTAGACCCTAAACCCCCGTAAACCCCTCAAGCCTCAACCCCTAAATCCCTCAACCCTCAAGCCCCTTAAAGCCTAAACCCTTCAGCTCCTGAAACCCCTTAATCCCCTCAGCGCCTTACGTCGCAAAAGCAATAACCCTAATCTTTAAACCCTGGTTTATAAACCCTGAACCCTAAACCCCGAAACCTTTACCTCCAAACCCTACGCTTTATAAACCCGAAAGTCCCAAAAGCAATAACCCTAATCCCGAACCCCAAAACCCTGAACTTTCTTCATCCCTGAGCCCCTCAACCCTAATCCCTAAACCCCTAAACCCCTAAACCCTAAACCCGTGAACCCCTCCTAAACCCGAAGCCCAATCCCTAAACCCTAAACCACTTGGGTCGTTCTCTAAATTAGGGTCCCGTTTTAGGTCCCCTATATAGTACGGCACCCGTATGAAAAGGACCCTAAAATAAAAGGGACCCTATTTTAGAAAACGGCCCATATGATTCGAGCCTTAATCGTATCCTGGTAGAAACCCTATTAGAAACCCCTATAGATCCCCTTAAGGAACCCGAAAAGGACCCCTAATTTAGAGAACTACCCTTAAACCCTAAACCCCTAAACCCCTAATTAAACCCTAAACCCTTGAAAAAGGACCCTAAAAGGGACCCTAAACCCCTAAACCCTAAATCCCTAAACCCTAAACCCTAAACACTAAACCCCTAAAAAAAAAAGACCCTAAAGAAACCCCCATAAGACCCCTATAGATCCCCTTAAGGAACCTGAAAAGGACCCCTAATTTAGAGAACCACCCACTTGGACTGACGAGATGGCCGACCACGCGCGAGCCAGAAGAGGAAAGATCCCCGCTCCTCTGAGAAGACATGAGTTCCCCAAAGGCTCCATGTACCTTTATAGTAGCTACTTAGGCCTTAAAGGGGTGCCTATATAGGTGCTTTAAGGCCTAAGTATCTACTGGAGCCTTTGGGTTAGTTTTGGGGTTTGGGGTTCAGGGTTTTGGGGTTTAGGGATTATGGTTTAGGGTTTTGGGGCTCTAGGGTTTGGGTTTTTTGGGGTTTGGGGTTCAGGGTTTTGGGGTTCAGGGTTATGTGTTTGGGGGTTTAGGCTTTTAGGGCTTTTAGGGCTCTTGGGAGTTTGGGGTTTTAGTGGTTTTGGGGTTTTAGGGTTTTAGGGTTTCGGGGTTTTGGGGTTTCGGGGTTTGGGGGAGCTCTTTAGGGTTTCGAACGTTTTGTTTGGGGGGTCTAGGGGGGTTGGGAGTTGTTTCGGGCATAGTGCCTTTTAGTCTAGATAGAAGGTCTATGTACCTTATAGAAGCCTTATAGAAGCCCCATATACCCTAAACTCCCCACCTGTAGTTTCCTTTAATTTAGTATTTTTGACAGGCTTAGGGGCTTCCAGGTTGCTTTTGGGTTTGTGTTTGGCGTTTGCTTCAGGGTTGAGACATGGGATTGGGAATGGTTGAGAGGGGTCTCAGGTCTTGGCGGTCAGGCGTGGATGTCTTTCGGGGTTTTAGAAGTTTGGGCCGTTTGGGGTTTAGGGTCTAGGGTTTAGGGAGAGGGGGGTTAGTTTGGGCCGTTTGGGGTTGAAGGGCTTTGGGGTTGGGACTCTGCAAACCGTAGGAACAGAGGGGGTTTCGGGGCTTCGGGCGTGAAGCCAAAGGTCCAGATGTAAAGTGAAGGAGGGATCAGGGTTTCAGGATGGAGGGGTCAGCGCTTTAGGGTTTCAGGGTTGAGGGCTCGAGGGTTTTACGGTTTTAGGGTTGAGAGCTCGAGGGTTTTAGGGGTTTGAGGGTTAAGAGCTCGAGGGTTTTAGGGGTTGGAGGGTTGGGGGCCTTAGGTTTTGAGGTTTTATTGGCTTTGGGGTTTTAATTGGGTTGAGGGCTTTCGGTTTTGTTATAACTGTATAGGGTTTTAGGTTTGAGGGTTTGGTTTTGATTCCATCCCCCAGAGTGCACATTTAACGTTTCCGGATCTCGATGGAAACTACAAATATATTCCATTCCCGCATCCTGGCGGCTTCGGATATCTACCTTAAACTACCAGAACCTACTCTAATATAAGGGGCCTTAAGTTTAATACTTACCTGTACCATTTTGGGGGTTCCTTAATCTAATTATGGTATAATCCGCATAATATATGCCAAAACCCGCCCCTTTTTAATTGTTAAGGCCTCTACATTAGGCTCTTATTATTATGCACCCTAACATCGTGAACGTATAGGGACCCAACTACCAAAAAGCAGGTCTCGGTCGGTCGAAGTAGAGGAGATGCGAGGCGCACCTCCACCTCTGAATAGAGGAGGGGCGATGAACACACAACCAATTTTATATAGGGGCCTTCATAATTAGAATATGGTTTTGGAGACCATTATACTATAGCTATAGTAAGGAACCCCCCCAAAAAATAGTAGTGGTAATTATATAGCCCCCTCCATCCAAGCCCTAACCCTAATCCCTGAACCATCCTAAACCCCTTTGAGCCTAAGCCTTACGTGGAGGGTCGCTGGACTTAGTAAGTAGATAATAAGCAGAGTCATAATCAAGAGTACCCTGACAGGGATCCTAATCTGTTTTATGATACTTCTATCTCAACTACTTACGAAAGAGCCCGCCCTAAGCCCAAAGACACAGTGACCCAGGCATCTTACCTGACCAGCATTGTGCGATGCTTTGCCATCTCAGTGCATCTTGGCTTTGCTCAGGAATCGTAAAAGCACCCAAGCATAACGGGTTTAGAGCGCTAGGGCCGAGGGTTGTGGGGTTTGGGACATTTGGGGGATTTTTGGGGTTGTGGGGTTTTGGGCCTTGGGGATTTTTGGTTTCGGGTTCGGGGGGGATGTTCTTGTAAAGTATATACGTAGTTTAAAACTCAAGCGTCTATATAGCCTTCATAGAGCAACAGGCCTGGTACTCAGGCTATTATTTTCGCCTCTCGCTTCACTGCTTCTTCTTATGCAGTTTCTATGAACCCTACAAAGACACCCTAAAGCCTAAAGCTTAAACCCGAACCCTCTAGACCAAACCCCGAGCCCCCGGTTGCTGAACCTCCTGAAGCAAGACCCAGCCCAGCAAAACAGCCACCTTAGTTTGGCCCGTCTGCGAATCACTCTAACGAACCCTGGTCCCCTTAGCATCAACATAGCCCAAAAGCCTTTTTGATAATAGGGTCTTTGGGCCCAAAGGCCTTAGCATGTGATTCCGTTGAGGGTAAGGGGTCCATGACTCCTGAACCTCCCTAAACCCTATAAACCCTAAACCCCTGCATTGCACCCCAGGGTCCATGGTGCGCCTTAGATTGGCGAGATCGGACAGCCTTGCGAGGCGCGTGCTCTGAAGCCCTAAACCCTGACAACGAAGGTCGTTTGGATGTTCGGGTCAGAACCCTGGGTTTAGGGTTTAGGGTTTGGGGTTTTGGGGTTTAGGGTTTAGGGGGAGGCTTGTCCTCACTATTCAGTGCTCTTCAGTAGGGCTTGCTGGGGTTCGAATATATAAGGCATTTAGGACTTTGTGGGGCGTAGGCAAAAGTCTGTAACAAGTACCTACTACTCTGCGTTAGCATGAGTCTCAAGGGATTTATGTTTGAGGGTTGAGGGAATGGGGCCTAGCTTGGGATTTCCAGTTTGATGACATTGGGCATTGGGATAGGTGTGCTGAACCCACACCAAAAATTACCCTTATGACGTCCGGATTATGCTAACA
>CAJNJA010006079.1:369-17187 GCA_905231915.1 Symbiodinium necroappetens
ATACATATATATATACACATACATAACTGCATGTATACATGAGGTAGCGAGTTGGGGGCTCTGGACTATAAATACATTATAGATTTTAGATCCACGTTAGGTCAGGGTAAAGGCCATGCGAATCGCACACTCGGTCGATGAGTTTTCGCGGAAGGCGGATCGGCAGGTTTCGCCGAAGTGCAAAGCCCAAGGAACTAGTCTGTTTGAGCTGTGCTTCCACCCGACCATGCTTCTTTCGCTTGCTTTCGCACATGAACGGCATCGTCTTCTGAAAGGTTCAATCGGGAGATGAGCTGCTCCACGTATTCGCAGGCAGACTTCTGATCTTTGGCACACCTGCGAAGTTCGGAATAGATGGAGGTCAGAAAAACGGACTCTAAACAGTAGGACCCTTTCTATAAGAAATCGAACAGCAGGAAACCCCCCCGCCTTGCGATGAAGTGCAGCAGCTCGCCCTGCACGAGGCTGTTTGTTTCCGACCACTGGAGGGTCTGCAGCAAGTATTTCGGGAGGTCCAAGACGCACTGGCTGGAGTCAGTGTGTTGGCCAGTAGAACTTCGAAGGAACTCCAGCATGTGGCTTTGCAATATGCTGTTCTTCTCTGCAAGCTGAAGAGTGAGCTCCAAATATTTTCCAAAGTCCAGCTGCATGCTTGCGACGAAGTCCTGTAACCAATCATGCTGTAGACCTGTCAGAACTGTGGGAACTGTCGGGCGCCTCATGGGCATGTGGTGGGCGACGGTTGCAGCTACTGAAGTAGTTGGGCCAGAGGGGCTTTCCGCCGGTTTCTTTTCATCCTTCTCGGTCTCATCCTCATCCTCCTGGCATACAGCACGGCATATCCACAAATATCGGGGCTTGCCGCTTCTGTCAAAGAGCCGGTCAGCCCGCATGCCCAGAAACCATTGAACGCCATAGAGCACTAGGAAGCACACAAGCACTGCAACTTCGCAGATCAGGATCCTCGTTTGCCCCTGAATCAGGCTGATGGCGGCTTTGCTCAGCACGGCCAAGCCTACCAACACCAACACCAGCTGACGGCCTCTTGAAGTGACGCCTGTGAACTCCATGCAGGTACCGAATCGTTCAGCACTGAAGGTACCACATTCCAATTTTCGCTCTTCTTCGTAACTTGCGCCAGTTACATTGATGAAGATATTCATGAGCACTACATTGCAGACAAAGAAGAGAGCGGAAATAAAGAGATATCGTGGAAGCTCGTGCTCATAGTCGTCAACATCATACAAAGAGGATTCTCCGACGATCAAGGTCTGCCAGGTCCTTACGGTAACTAGTAACCTAAACCCTAAAACCCTAAACCCTAAAACCCTAAAACCCTAAAGTCCTAAACCCTAAACCCCTAAAGCCCTAAAACCCTAAACCGCCGGGTCCTTACGGCAACTGGTAACAGGTCATCTCCCAGCTCCCGGAATTCCACACAGGCTGCCAGGTAGGTCGCAGCAATGATGGACATCCTGGGCTCACCCCATATAAGAACCCTTTAAGGGTTTAGGGTTTAGGGGTTTAGGGTTTAGGGTTTAGGGGTTTAGGGTTTAGGGTTTAGGGCCCATATAGTATATACTTAGACCCTAAAATACCTATATAGGAACACCTTTAAGTAGTATATAGTTACTATAAGAACCCTTTGGGCCCACAAAATAGGAGCCATTCATAAGGGATATTAGGGTTTTAGGGCTTATAGGGTTTAGGGTTTAGGCGGTTTAGGGTTTAGGGGTTTAGGGTTAGGGGTTCAGGGTTTAGGGTTCCTAGCAAAGACTAGGCAGGCTTTCCTCTGGTACTTGAACTTCTCAGCTTCTTAACGCAAACCCAGTATCAAGAGGATCAGCATCGCCATGAACTGGCTGGTCTGGGCAGCCCGCATGATGGGAACCAGGTTGGAACCTAAGGGAAGGCCCAACGGGTAGAAGAGCCGTAGCTCGTAGATACCACCCAGAATCCCAAGAGCCATGTTCACAGCCATGGGAGTCCGAAACGGACTCGAGGTGCTTGCTGCCCACGTGCTGTACGACATCCAGAAACCCAGACCTGTCTGTAGAACTCGTTTGATTGAAGGCCGACGCAGCTGACTAAGCTTCAGCAGCACGCCTGACGCATCCAGAAGCACACCGGCTGTAAATAGGCACCAACATGCAATCACAACCTCCTCGCTGAGAGCATTCCTCATGTGCCAATGCTTTGAATTAACGCGGTCTACCACAGCTTCGGGACGCTGTCTTACATGTGACTGCTAGAGTCTGCTAGAGCTGCACGCGCACTAGTGGATGCGGGCTCCTGACCTTAATTTGCTGTTCACGCGCTACTCTTTCTGGTTTGTGCCGCTCCGGTAGGCGGAGCAGACACGGTTCCCAGCTTTGTGGCCGAGCTTCCGCCACCAAACCACCAAACTTAAAAGCTGCAACACGGTGATTAACACGTCCATGTAACAAAGCACTTTGAAAACCGTCCATAGGTGATAGGCAATGCCTCGAAAAGCATAGCTTTTCATAAACAGGGTAACCAGCTGCTCATGAGGAAGTTTCTCCAATGTCTGCATGATCGTGGGGTTGAGGATGTTGGGGTGCCTGAGTACGGTAATTTCGCAAGCATGATGACGTCTGTATTCTGGCAGAACGGAGTAGAGACCCGTGATGAAGAGCATCAGATACGGATTAGTCTCGGCCTTCCCTGCCAACCATGGCAACACTGCAACTGGTGGAGCGAGGCTGTCTGCGAACATTTCGGCGCGGTCCTCAGTACGGTTGGTCCACTGGACTCCGCCGACATAAGCTGTGTTCTGGAGCTCGTGCACATCGAAGAAGCAGCTCTGAGCCAAGGGGAACCTGTTCAAGTCAGCCACGTCCGGGGGCCTGGCTTGGAAATCCAAGAGGCATCCCGCGGCAAGCGGCGCCTTCGTTAGGATTTCTTGGAAGGTCTGATCCAACAGGAACCTTGGATTTTTGCGCTTGGGGTCGCGGCATTCGGTCGTGAGAGCCGCTCGCAATGCTTTCTGGCAAGGGCCATGGTTCAGTACCTCTTTGAAGAAGAGCTCCAGTCTCATGCCCGACATGCGCCTCAGGGCACTGCCGTCCACGATCTCTCGCGCGTTCTGCTCGGATAGAAAGAGGCTTCGAGTCAGGATTCGAGCGTTGCCGCTGGGGCAATATGCAAGCCTGCAGGGGCTCAGGGGCTCGTTAATACTTAAAGAACTTAAGAACTTAAGCTACCATAAAAGAAGGACCCTGGAGCCTTATGGTAAATGGTATGGTCTCCTTATTAGGGTAGCTGAAAACCTGAAGTTGCTCAACAAGAACCCAGCAGCACATGAGCCATGTCCTGTCCAAGCGAAGCCTTTTTATCCAGAAGTAGCTGCATGTGCTCCTCGGCCGACGTCATGGCGGCCAACGCCAGCACCCTGCACCCATCTGGCTCTTGGCCTGGGATAAGTGGCGATGTATCTGGATACCACCCGTGGTTGTCGACACCTTTGCTGTAACGAAGAAGCAGCTTAAGCACTGGGCTTGATCGCCAGGTCGCCGTCCAGAGGCAGGCGCCGGAGGGGAAGAAGTTCACAAGACTCGTCTGGTCTGGCTTCGCTCCATGGTCGAGCAGTAACTGCGTAACGACCTCATCCTTTGCCAAGCTCAGGACCGGAAATTCTCCGAGGCTGTCCTTCGTTCCAATTGGAAACATCCCATAACTCGACCCTGCATCTGCTCGGTGATCCAGGAGACTTCTCACGACGTCCGGCTGCTCCGCACGGTTCCCGCTTTGGCGCTGGCTTAAGGAGTCCAACACGAACATGAGCACATTCCCACAGAGGAGCTTACCCCTCTTCGACGAGGACTTGTAAACTACGGGGGTGTTCAATGCAGCTGGAAGATGGGCTAAGCCGCCCAGCCGCTGCAACTCCTTCTTCGTATCTGCAAGACTCCTCGTAACTGCCATCCAGAGTGGGGCTGCTACATTAAGGAATTCGGGTGGGCTCAGTTGGCAGCCCATGTCTGCATAGGTATCTTCTGCATAAAGCGGAGGGAAAAAGAAGTCTTGCAGAGATTCTGTCTGCACAGATGGCATGGGCTGAGCGCCTGGAAGCTTCACACCCTTCAGGGCATTGAACACTGCCTCCATGAGAATGCTCACGAAAAACTCTTTGGTAGCTTCAGGCCACTGCATGCTCTGAACAGCTTTCTCACTCTCCAGCTCTGGCTGCCCCGGATTCCTCTGAAGAGCTTCGGAAAGAAAGCGCTGGCGCCAGTACCTACGAGCCTCAAGAAGCGAGATGTCTTTCGAGGCGGTATCCTGCGCCAGGCCGCACCTGGGAGCTTCCAAAGATGGGAGGCCCGAAATCAGAACCCGAAATAGCAGGCCATTCTGAGGACCTCAAATAAGGTACACTGATTCCCAATAGGACACCCCACCTACATCGTTGCCATAGCTTTGTTGAAACTCGCGCCTGACGCTGGTGCACTGGATCGCGCTGACAAGGGGCCAGGACTCTTGGTCTGATCGAGCTGCAATCTGAACATGTACACCTTATGGTTCTGAGAGCTTTTGGGTTTAGGGGTGGTAGAACCATGCTTAACGGCCCCCCTTATATAATTCAGGAAAAACGGAAATCCGGCTAACTCCACGAAGCAACAGTCGAAAATGTACCACTGGCCTGCCTAGACACGTATATCTGGCGCTGTCCTTGTCTGGAACACAGCTACTCGCGTCTGAATTGGCTGTGTCTCGGATGTGCCCGTCCAGAGACCAATCTTTGTGAGCTCTTGCACCAAGCGCTCGCGGACCTCATTTTTCGGGTCCACGGAGCCCTTGCGGGACGTCATCATCTCGTCCAGTTGGCTGTCCAGCTGCCAGGATATCACGGGTATCCCAAATGACGTGCCGTCCTCCGTTTTGGGTTCAGGGTCAGAAGCGGCGGCTTCTCGAAGTGAATCCTCGGGTCAGGTCAAGAAACTGCAAACACCACTGCCGCAAAACAAGCTCTGGGTTGCGCCATGAGCAAAGCTCAGTTTTTGCCAAGTTTCACCGGGGCTGGCCCTCGCCTGCGCCAGAGGCTGCAGATCCGCCTGCAGCGTCTCCATCACCGTCGCTGGCAGGAGCAGTTTGTCCCTCCGTGGCCAGACGGCATCTGGAGCCTTGCAGAGGTCATTGGCACCGAGAATCGGAAACGGGTTATATCCAATCAGCAGGTGGGAGGGGGGGGCCCTGTTCAGCTCGCGACGCGCCTTTGAATTGCTTTCAGAAACGCTTTGCCTCCAGCATTAACTGAGGCATGTCCGGCAGGGCTACCCTAAACTAGAAGTCCAGTTAACTATTCAGTATAGGCTCCTTGTCCGAACATTGCCACAGTACAGTAACGGAGACGTTGGCAAGTGGGCTTCTACTGTTATAACGGATGACTGCAGCTGGCCTCCTGAGCGGTGCGTGCTGGCGTCCCTGGCAGCATCGTCCCCTGCGAAATGCATACGAAGCTAAAGAGTGTTGAGAGGGCGCCTGCACTTCCGAGAGGGCTTTAAGATGTCGACTTACAACGCCCTTGCTGCCAGTGGAATTTTGAAAGAAGACTTCTGGCATCGAAGCGCTGAAAACTAAGAGACTCATGCGCCGGAATATGCGTTCTTTCTACTTGGAGGTTCATGGGTAGTTGTAAGTGGGGTTATAAGTAGGGTAACTATAGTTATAACCCATTTTAGGGGACTTATAACCCTACTTATAACTACCCATGAACCTGCAAGTATGCACACTGGTCGCAGAAAAGAGCATTCCAGCCTGGCCTCTGGAGGCAGACCCTGCGCAGCTTCTCGGGCTGCGCTTGTTTTTTGTAGGGGCTTCGGGCTTCGGGAACCTAAACCCTAAACCCTAAAGCACGGTTTTAGGTTTTGGCTTCGGTTTGCAGGGTTTTCGGTTTTGGAATTTCGGGCGCATCCCTCCAACCCTAAACCCTGAACCCTAAACCCTTTAAGCCCTAAACCCTAAACCCTAACCCGCAATGGAAAGGAAGATCTGGATCCTGCCTCCCGGCCCTCCTCGTCGGCCATCTGCCTGACCTGACTGAAAGCTTAAAGGCTTTCGGGTTTTAGGGTTTAGGGTTTAGGGTGGCTTGCGCCTCAGGTTGCCACAACCTCTCAGGAACTAACCTGCCGGGTCAGCCTCAGAAACGTCTGGATACCCTTGTCATTGTACATGTACTGCAATTGTACGATTGCACCATGGTACTATGGCACCATAGGACATACTAAATTACTAAGAAAATACACACACACACACTCGTACATATGCAAAACCGGTGAGAGAGAGAGAGAGAGATAAACACACAGAGACATCCACACACACATATATACATATATACGCACATGCATACATACATACATACATACAAACATACATACACACATATTCACATACACATCCTTCTTCAAGGGTTGCTAAGGAGGTGTCGTTGCTTTTGCCAACTTTGCTCCAAGTCAGCCGGGGCCCTGACGAGATGCCAAGGCCCTGACGACGCCGGGGCTGGGGCCCAGGCCCACACTTTACTTTCTTACCGTGTGCATATATGTATACATAATATATATATATATTATATTATATAATGCAAACAATACATTTTTTGCAATATAATATTTGCCAGACCGTCCCGAGGTAACCAACAGCAAGCCAAAATGGCTACGGCGCAGCTCGAGAGTGAAGCTTCGAACGAAGTCCGAAACTTTGAAGCTTCCGACAGACAGACAAAGTTCTCAATGTCTAAATGGTTTAGGGTTTAGGGGTTTAGGGTTTAAGGTAAGAGTAAGCACAAAGCAAAACAAGAACCGAAAGTGAACTGAATGAACTATCTTGCTAGTCAGCATCGAACAGAGCAGCGTGCAGCTGGAGATTTGGAATTCTTAGACAGTCCTGCTGGCTTCCCTAAGGCCCTAAGGCATCTAGACTCCGGACGCCCTCCAAACCTCATGAGCAGAGCAAGGTTTCGGTGAAAGCTACCACTCCGTGGGTTCTGTGACCGTCTGTATTCCGAAAACCCTAAACGCTAGATCTCGAGACCCTAAACCCTGAACCGCGACGACCCTAAACCGGAAACCCTATAGACCCTACACCCTAAGCTTCCCTAAACCCTGCGTGAACACTAAACCGCACTAAAGCCTCTGCCTTTCTTGGAGAAAGCTTTGCTTTCCTATCTGTGATTTAAGGTTTTGGGTGTAGGTTTCGGCACTCACAGCTAGGGTCGCCGTTTTGGGTTTAAAGCTTTAGCTGACATCCAAAATCAAGAAAAACATCTCGACACCTCTCCGCTACCCTGCAGAAAACAGGCTGAATTCCGAAAGACTCACAGCTGGAGAAGTCAAACCATCATTTTCGTCGTCAGTGCAAGCCAAACCTTCAGGCCTCAAACGGCTAGCACGCCTGCAAAAGCCTCATGTCGACCAAAACGAAAATTCGAAAAGCTACGCTAAGCTCTTAACTCGAATCCTCGTGAAAACAGCCTTACTTAGTCAGCGAGCCAATCGGGTCTCGAGCCTCGATCAGCTTCGAATTAACCGCTTCCGCTGCTTCACAACACGAGCGGCGCTCCGTGCAGACTGCACACCTGCACAGTCTCCGCCATCCACAACGAGGACTGGGCGTGCATCCGTCGGTGTGGCTATCTTGACCACACCGTTTACATGGATGCACGCACTGCAGAAAACACGGAGATGCACAGCTATATTGAGATTCGCATGACCCTCACTCCACCATATCTCATACGGGGCTGCATGGTCGTGGCCCCATGTTTCTCTTATTGTCAGGAGGCTCAGGCGCTCAGGCAAACCTACAATTAATGATGGCGCATCCGGAACTGAACACGCTTCCAAACGCTTCCGAGCAGACCTGGAATGATTAAAGACCCAGAGAGCCCAGTATCCCTTAATTGAGGAATAGACCTTAAAATCATAATATTAAGGCCCCTAGTCTTGGGCTCTCTGGGGAGAGGTGAAGCTCCGCATGGCTCCGGTAAATCTGATCCAATCAGAACGCCGAATGGTAATTATGGCAGCTATTTAACGAAAGAGCGAAAATACGTCCGACAACTTCAGCCCGAACCCTAAACCCCAACCCTTAGGCCCTAAAGCGCTAAACCCCCTAAACACGGAACTGAGCAAAAAAACCTCAACCCGAAACCCTAAACCCTCAACCCCAAACCCTAAAAAACCCTAAAAACCCTCAAAACCCTCAAACCCTAAAAATCTTAAAGACCCTAAAGACCCTAAAAACCCTAAGCCGTCAAATGGTCATCATTACCTGTGGCGGAGCTTCTCGCACGAGTTGGCTCCATCGGGTTTCCTTGCCTTCGGCGCTTAGGGATTTAGGGATTTAGGCTTTTAGGGATTTAGGGTTTAGGGTATAGGCTTTAGGGTTTAGGGCTTAGGGTTTAGGGCTTAGGGTTTAGGGATTTAGGTTTAGGGATTTAGGGATTTAGGGTTTAGGGTTTAGGGTTTAGCTCTCACAACTCGGACATGCCAGGCGAAGTTCATGCTGCGAAGTCGGCGTGAGACAGGACTGAACATCCCTACGGAAGACAAGAAACTTCTCAAGGGTTTAGGGCATGCGGATGATCGGCTGATTGTTCAGGGTTTGCTACTCTTGGGATTGTGATCTAGGGCTTGGGGATTGTGATCTGGGGCTTGGGGTTTAGGCAAGGGCTTGCGGCAAAGTTAGGGCTGACCACTTCGTTTTGTACTTCCGGCTTCACAATGCTCGAGAAGCTGGCCGTTAACGAACCGAAAAGTCTCTGCTAGATCCAACACCCCGTGCGTGCCCAAGCGCCATGGCCAATGCTTCGATGTAGGGGCAACCGCACGAAGCACGACACTCAGGCGACACGACACCCAGGCGACCCACGGCATAGAAGCTCGTTGCAGAAGTAGCGGTTCAATGAAGACACTATGCCGGTAAACAGGCACTATAAGACGTTGTACATGTAACAAACAAGCACAAACAGGTATCTATTCAGGGCTCCATCAAAGTGCTAGAAGAAGTATTTGCTAAGTATTGTCATCACGCCAAGCCCACCAGCAGCTTAGGATGCAGTGGCTTCGCTGTCTGACTAGAGGATATTGCAAGGGCAATGCGACTTCAATAAATTGTAGGGTTCTACAATCGCACTGTAAGGGAGGCGCCTCCCCCCCCCACCCCCCGCCCCCCCCAACAGAGTAAATCCAGGGTACCGTCGGGATCGTAGACCGCATAGATGTCGTAGTAGAAGGTGGGCGTCTGGCAGCAATTTCCTGCGTTTGCGTGTGACGCCGAAATAGGAGAAGAAAGAAGATACTCAGCATCCTAAACCCTGAAGCACTCGAAAAACATCGTGTCGCCCTCTCTCTCGTGGAGGGCGCCTTGGAAACGTTCCCAATGGTCGCCCTTGATGGAGGAGTCGGCTTGGACCATGTAGTTTCGTGTCAGACCTCTTGGTTTGATGAGTTGTGTCTTCGGGCCAAGGGCTTAAATGGGCGTTGAGTGCAAAGGTCCCAAAAGGTTGGGATCTTCAGCTTCAATGCTTTAGGGTTTAGGGTTTGTAGGGTTTAGGGAAAACGGCTCGAAGCTTCGAATCCGCCATTGCCAGCTTTGCTTGCGGGTCAACAGAGAAACCTCGCACAACCAGCCCCTCAGCATTCCCAAGCCCAAACTCCGTGAGCGACCTTTCCCCAGTAGTGTCCTCAAGCCTTGGATCCTTTGCCTCGTCAACTATGTCAACACCTGCCTTTCCCAGCCAGAAATCTCAAAGCCCCAAAGCACATCCTATGCAAACTCAAGACGCACACCACCCTGCAGCAAACATCGAAACATGGCAGGCTAACCCGCAACCCGTGCCAAGACTGGAAGAAGCTTTCGGCGGTCTGGTGCTGTCCCGCAATCAAAATCACGGTGGTTTATGCTCTTTCTTACTTGCGTTATTCTGCTGTAAGGGTCGGAATAAATAGCAATAACATCCCCCTGTCGTCCCTGCTTGACAACACCATGATTTTCCTCAAAGCCGTGTTCTCTAAACAAAGGCCGCTTTACTTTAAAGTTATACTAACCCTGAGAATTTTCAAAGCAACCCTGCGCAAATTATTGAGGCCCCTGCACTACCGAAAACCCCCCAACAAGACAAGAAACAGCTCGGCAACTCGAGCCAGGCTGGAATGCAGGGGCAACCTGAGATTTAGGAGGCCCCTGTAAAGGGATGTGCATGGGAGGTGAGCGACCGAGGGTTGGATACAATTGGTGCTTTTGGCGCCTTGACGGTTTGACTTTTGAGCTTCGATTTTTGGGGATTTGGGGCTTAGGGTGGCTTCGAAGCTGAAGGAGGCACAAACTAGCTGCGAGAGCATGTTGCGGAAACGGGCCGGAAGGACTGGAGGACCAGAGTTGATGAAAGCAGGATGGGCCTTAACCATCTCAACTGAGCTGTCCTAAACCCCTAAACCCTAGCCCCTAAACCCCTAAACCCCTAAACCCTAAACCCCTAAGCCCCTAAACCCTTTGTGTGTGCTGTCTGGGACAAGCTTCTCACGAAGCTTCTACGTTTATTCCCTGGCCACCGCGGCAGCTCGAAGACCCTGTGACCGTAACACCCCTGAAAACCCAAAAAGCTTTGTGATGTCTGCCTTAAACTACCAAACCCTACTTTTTTGTAGGTTCTTGTTATAAACCCTAGCAGCCCTAGTATGGAATTTAAAAGGGACCCTACGAACAAGGTAGGTTCTGGTAGGTGATGTCTGGGGAACAGCAGCAGCAGAAGACTGTTGGATTTCCTCGCGGGACGATCTCGGCGCGCTGGAAGTCTTCGGAGAAGCGGAACCTCGAACCCCCCCCCAAAATAGGCTTTAGGGTCTAGGGTTTAGGGTTCAGGGTTTATAGGGTTTAGTACATTTAGGGTTTGCACGACCCAAGATGGGACGTGCTGGTAGGAATGGCTCTATCGAAGATCACTCGGAGGGACACCGAAGAATGAGCGCAGAGTGCAGTGCGGCTATGGCGGCACGCGAGAGAACCCTCTTTTCCCCAGGCACAACCCCTGCGCCTTGATCTGTAAGCTGCGAAGCCGGTTGACTCGCGCTGAGCTGCACCAAGTGTCCTTCGAACACTTGCATGCCGGCTCTTTCCCGGAGTTCAGGAAAATGATTCACACACACACATCAATTGGTAAAGGAGTCTGCTCGAAAGGTGTCAGACCGTTCTGTCGTCGTCGACGTGCTGACTGCATGTCTGGATCTTCCACTATCCTCCACATGAAGTTCATCTTGTAGTAGAGCTCTAACTCCTTTGCTCCTCGTTTCGTAAGAGCATTGGCCAACTGGGCTTCTGAGTGCACCCACCGTACTTGTAACCCAGTATTCAATTGGGACTCCTTGACGCTGAGGAGTTCCAGGTTTGACTTCTTCTCGGCACCCTGAATGGTTAGAACAGCCGTGTGGAGCTTGTCGTAGACGTTGCGGGAGTCCGTGATGATGCTTCCGCCGACCTGCGCCGCCATGTTGGAGGGGTTCCGTAGGTCAACGTCCTTGGCGAACATCTCAGCCCATTGGTACCGCACGTAGAACAAGCTGTCCTCGCCGTTCACTGCAGCCTGGGATTCTGCTGCACCTGGACTGCGGCATGTTCTATCGATTTTCGTTGAGTGCCAGGAGATTGGACTCACCTGGCACACAGCTCCTTGCAAGAGGTCCTTAGAGGCTGCACCGATGAAAATTCCCTGAGTGCTACCCTCACCCCTTCTGTTCTTGTTGGCGGCATCCACCCAAGCGAAAAACTGCATGTCTGCATTCGGACACCTGTGGATCAGCAGTTTGTGTTCCCGGCGCTGTCGGGCATAGTCCAACAACTGGTTCGTTTGAACTATGGTCTCTACAGTTGATTCGCAGACCTCGGACAATCGAAGACTGACCTCGGCTGCCACGTGCGGGCTGGTTTGTTGTGCGAACCAACTCAATCCTCCAAGTAAGGCACGAAGTTGGGACTTTTCGCGGTCCGTAGTTGGGGAGGATCTCTGTTTCTTCCTAACACTGCTAAGCGGGATTTCGGCAAGACCCTCAAGGTACCTAGGTTGCGACAGCGTAAAGCCCTCGGGGACACTCTCAATCTGAACCCCACACTGGGTGAAGCTATCTTGATCCCAGTCCCCCCAGCGAAACCTTTCTTTGATCAGGCGAATGATCTCCTGCCAGCCTGCATCCGAATCCGCCCCTCCGAACATGAAATCGTCCACATGCCCTGTAACCATCCCTCGCAGTTCTCTTTTGGGTTTCCAAACCCAAGCACAAGCATCGCTCCAAAGCCTAGTCAGGCCAATGCTTTCCATGAACTCGGCAACAGTCTTGTACCACTCCACAGGAGCATCCACTAAGCCGTAGCAAGCCCGCTTCAACCTGGTGATGGACCCTTTCGGGAGGTCCATGGCTTCAAGGATTTCATCACAAGGGGAGCAAAACAACTCATCCGGATAATCCCTCCCCTGAAGGAAAGCCCCGCTAATATCCCCTTTTTGGATCCTCCACTTCAAGTTGGCAGCTGCCTGCAGGAAAAGCTGCCTCGTCTGACGAGTCATAACAGGAGCCGTGGTTGATCTGTATTCGTACTGTGGGTCTTGATACCCCAGCAAGATGGCCCTCGCCTTCGGCTTGACACTGCCGTCTTCCTGGACTTTCCAGGTTAGCAGCCACCGCATGCCGATGGCCTGGTCCTTGGAGGGCTGGAGCTCTTTCGGTAGCGCCTCGAAGGCGTTGGCAGAAATGAAATTGCGCACCTCCTTCTGCTTGGCCTCAGCGAACTTCTGTCGATCCTCCGCACTCAATCTCTTCTCACTCACCTCTACCGCTCGCCGCTTCAGCATGCTCACCAGATAGGCCTGTGGATTCTTGCAGAAGTGGTCCCAGCCTCGCTGGCTGTCTGGCATATCAACCGCCACTTCCACAGCGGCCTGGGCGTCTGTCCAGTAACCAACCTCCTGAGTCGTCCATGCCGACTCTTGAACCGTCGTGCTCCAGTGTACAGCAGCTGCCTCCCAAGGCCGAGGTCCTCGGTGATCAAAAGTTCTTCTGATGCGACTGGGTTGGCTGGGCTCGCTGGGCTCTGCCATGATAGTGTCACCGCTGACGTCCGTTCCTGTCAGTTGCCGCTTTCCTCGAATTCGCATCCGGCTAGGCTGGAGCTCCTGTGTCGCATCTTGGGCCCGGTTCCACTCTTCTTCTGGTGGCGTCTCGTCGCTGATGTCCTCGTATTGGTTGCCGCCGATTTCGGCGGTGACCTGGTCTCGCTGTCCCATCCTCACTTTGACGGGTTTCCATGGCAAGTATTCTTGTCGGACCTAGGAAGCGGCCTTGCCGCGTCCCAGGGTGCCGCTTGTGGCGGCCCGACTCTTGGGTCCTCCAGAAGAAGACCAAGTCCCCTGGCCGATAGACACAATGAGCTCGTGACCTTGAGTTCATCGCTCGATTCACGCGCTGCTGTGCTTGCCAGTCGATCAAAGCCTTCTCAGCCACAGCCCGGCTTTCCGCTTCCCTCTTAAATTCAGCTACCGCATCGTTGAGCACTGGTTCCTCGCCCTGTGTGGCAGCGAGGAGGTGGCGGTCGGTCGTGTCTGGTGTCTGCCCTAGCACATGTTGCACCGGAGAGAAACCCCGGATCAGCTCTCGCTGGTTAAACGTCGACACTGCCAAACTCAACAGCTGCTCGGGTGTGGCTTCTGGATCATGATCATGAAGTTTCCCCATCAACTGCTTCACCCCTTGGATCGCTTGTTCGGCAATCCCAATCTGCCAATGCGCTTCTCCAGGAATGACATCCAAATAAATCTCATTCCTATCGCAAAAACTCTCGACAGTAGCGGACCTAAAACTGCCTGCCGGGTCGAGCCTCAATGCCTTCGGCTTGCCGAAGATCTGGATCCAGCCTTCCGACATGTAGTTCAGGCACGTAGCCGCATTTGGGGTTTGTTTGGAGCCTTTGGTGAGGATCTTAGCCGCTCTAAATCGCGAGCCCTCGTCAATCAACAGCAAGAAATTTTGTTGTTCCCCAGTTCTGGGACAAGTCCAATGTCCTATGTCAGCCGTCAAGGTATGAAATTTCGGGGGCAAGGGCTCTAAGGAAGACAACTGTCTCGGGGCCACTCTCTGTCTCTCTTGGCAAATCGGGCACACAAACTCTTCAGCCAGTTTGAGCACAAGGGGGTCCACATTCCTACGCTTCAAAGCACTAATCATATGCCGTGTGCTGCCGTGGCCAGTTGCCGCGTGCAACAAGTAGAGTTTCCTCTTGATCTCTTCTTCAACATTGGTCCCTTTCTTAGCTTGCATGGTCCGAACCGCGAAACCCTCTTCCAAAGCCGTCCCTTCACCCTGCAACCCCGTCCGAAAACCCAACTGCTGAAGAACCCGGCGATCCTTGCAATCCAAATGACCCACGCTCCTATTGGTATACACCCCAACCATAACTCGATTCCCTTGCCACGGCTGGACCGTGTGCCACTGGTGGGCGTCAAAGGCCACCACTCGATGTCGCGTGTTTATCAAGTACCCATTCTGATGGCTTTGGTTGGGAAGCTGTTTGACAAGGGTCCTATGGTTATGAGTGGGAGGGCTTCCAGCAATCCACAGTTCTCCTTGTTGATAAGGAGTGACTCCAATCACAAAGTTCTTGGTTCCAGGACTGTTGTTGTGATCCCTATGCATTCCCACACTGCAGTTGTTGTTGATCACAATGCTCGTGCCTACCACAGGTTCAGTTGACCAATGTTGAATGTACTTCAGCAAATACCTGCACACATTGGGAAGCTTCCTAGTCCATCGAGTGAGTCCATAGTGGTTTCCGTAGGCGTACGCTCCGAGAATCAGATACCTAGGCTTGTCCTGGGTCAAGGCTTGGCGGTGTCTACACTTGTGGTTGTAGGGAAGTTGTTCCAGGAGTTTTTCACAGGCCTTATGGTTGTACTGTTGTTTTTCCATGAGGTCTTGGGCCTGTTGTTCCAGCTGGGAGCACTGGGCCTCACTATAGCACACCACCTGATCATCACCTTCATCACACTCATGAGTCTCGTCATCAGCTTCCGGGGGTTCCAGAACAAAGTTAGCGTGGATGGGCTTTGGTTCATCCGGGACTTGGGCCTCTCCTAGAGCAAGGTTGGGTGTGGACGTGAGCTCTTTGGGGGGTCCTGGGAGATCCTGTCTACCCCGCAAACAGCTTGCACAAGACCGCGTCTTACTTCACCACAAGTGCAAAACTCCCCAGTCCCGAAACCCTCACACAACAAGCTATGTCCACACTCTCGTACGGTGTCATGATGGTTCAGTTCTTGCATGAGGACTCTACACACTCTTCGGGCCACACTTTCAGGGTACCTACCTTCCGTCGTGTCTTCAGGCTTAAGGACGTGTTTCGTACCTTTGGGGCACCTACATGGCATGTTCATGGTCTCGGCCAGCCGTGCGTGCGTAGTAAGCACTTTCCATCCACGATTAGTCCTACTTCCTAAGACTCCACACGGCATCGCAAGGGCACACCCCTTCAACACCGCAACATGAAGCCCAAACTTTTGCTGAAGTCTCTGAAGAACCGGAAGCCTCCAAGCCTCTGACCGATCTGGCAACTCTAACGTCACATGAATGCCCTGTTGCCGCGCGTAATGCACAATACACACAGCTCCGACATACTCGCGGATCGCCTGTTGCCGCTTCTCCCGAAGGACTTCTTTCTGTTCAGGGGTTCTCTGGTTACTATTTTGCAAAGGAGAGAACGGACTACTTTGGGGGCTGAGCCAAACATGGACAGGCCTTTCAACAGAGATACGCTGCATGATCAATCTGATGCCAGCATCAGTGGTCAACTCACATCCGTTGCACAGAACACATGACGTTGCGGCACTCTCACATTTTGCTTGGGCACGAATAGTGCTGGTCAGCAAGCTCTCCCGCTCGCTGCATTCCATCAAGAACGGTCTGTTGTGACCCACTAGGGTCTGGAAAAGTTGTGGCACAATGGACCAGCCCTGTTCCTCCAGGCTGCGGGCCCTAGCTGCACTAAGATCCCGGACTTTCATCCTTCTCAGTTCAGCACTGAGCCTTTGGGAAGCACTCATAACTCTATGCTCCCCGGACGCATCACTTTCCCCTTCACTCACTTCTTGCGCTCCGTCTTCTGGTGGGGGCTCTCGGACACCAGGCTGAAAGAAGAGTCGGTCATCTCCTCGTCCGCCTTGGCCACTGTCTTCCGTGGGCGTTCTGCTCGGACTTCTGCAATCTCGGCACGCAGAAGCTCCAAGGTCTCTGCCATCATCGCCAGCTTCTTGTCGCTCTCGTTCGGGGCGGTGTCGGTGCTGCCCCGGGCTGTTGAGCTTCCCCTCCTTGGTGGACTGACGCGAACTGGCGGGTCCTTGGTCGCAGTCAGGTAGCCGGCGGTCTTGGCATGTGGTGGCGGTTTTGAGCTTACCGCCGGTTGCTTCTCCAACCATTTGGCCAGGCGCGCCAAACGATGGTCCACTCCTTGATCTCCGGACTCCTTGTAGGTCGTCTTGACCCACTGCGCATAGTCCGGGAAGTCGCGGTGGATCGTGATGTAGCGCTCCTTGGAGTGGCTCCCGAAGCCCACGTAGTCGCCGCCCTCGGCCGTGCTCTGCTTCATGATGGTCGTCAAGGCCTTGCTCTCGAGCACCGCCATCGTCTCGTTGCCCGTTAGGGTCATCCCGAGGGTGTCGGTGCAATAGGTCACCAACGTAGCCTTCTTCCGCGCGGCCCGGCGTAGCTCCTTGTTCATGGTCTCCATCTCGGTCATCGTCGCCGGCTCCTCGCTGTCGGCGAGGCC
>CAJNJA010006080.1:0-17186 GCA_905231915.1 Symbiodinium necroappetens
CATCATGATCAGTGTATACTTGTAGATGACATGAATCATATGGCGGTGGAGGGGGGAAGGGCTCATGGACGTAGAAGAATCACAGACCCAGGGCCGCAGGAGCAGGGAGGATGTTCCGTTCCACCGACGGGGGGGACGGGGGGACAGATGTCGTTGTGCCTGTGTAATTGTACGTAAACTGAAGCAGGGGGGAGAGGGGGGCCGGGCGCAACCATATATATATATGTATATACACACACGTACATACATACATACATACATGCATGCATACATACATACATACATACATACCCACATACATACATACATACATACATACATACGTACATACATAGACACATACGCACACACACATGTTTTGTGAGTATAACACTATGCTATAAAAATCTGCTTATGTTGTTATGTTAGTGTAGCAATAGGTTGTAATGTTATTTTACCATGACAATGCGAAAATCATTGTAACATTATGTTTGCTTGTACTGGCATTTAGCATATTAGCAAACGAGTAGATTTGAGTTTTCGTACATTATTATATGAATATTTTTGTATTTTAGTATACTAGTTTTCAGAGAGTAGTAGTGCTTTTTGGTATACTTTTATTTCGATATATGTTGAACCTTGCATATTATCTTGTCATGTTCGTACATTGATGGATATATATATATGTACACATATATATATATATACGCACACATATTGATGTTGATACTGTTATACTAATACTTTTGTTCTGTTGAGTTGAACATGAAAACCGGGCATGCCTCCAAGTCAGCAGCGCGCTTCGCCTGATATCGGCATGCTTGTCGTCGGCTGGATCTTGCCGAACTCAAGACAAAGGCCTCCGCAGTTGCTCGTTGCTCCCACTTCTGGGCAGCGGCCTGCAATGACTCATGAACTCTCCGGAGGCATCTTTGGAAAGTACCCCGACAGGAGCACATGCCGACTGCAGGGCAAAGGTGCCTCGCTGTCGACGATCCTCACTTGGGCCTCACAATCGAGCCCAATACACAAGCTTGTTTGCGGCGTGGCGTACTCGACATTTTCGCGTGATCACAACACCAGCCGAAGATGGGACAAGGGGGACAAGACCTTCGTCATTTCCTCTTCCCGCTGCTCGTCCAACAACTTGAGCTTGGTCGCGTGTTCGCTGACAGCCTGGCTACATCTCATCCCACAGAAGGCTTAGTCAGCTCAGACGAAGCAGTTCTCTGGCTATGGATTTTTCCCCCATCCATGGCGTGCGCTCTCGCCGACTCATGGCGCGGCAGAGTCCGTGGAGCCATAGGCATGTGCCCTGTGGTCCGGGTCCTTATGGTGCGCCAAGTGGGGCCTCCGGCAGCGGAGGCAGCAACCCAAACGACACGGGAAAACAAAGGGACGTAAGACTTAGGACCCCTGCTGCAGAATGATTCTGGTGTAGTTTGACCTTGGTTTCACTTCTCAGCACATCTCTATATTTATGTCAATCTCAGGAGTGCTAAGTCTAGAGAAACCATGATTTCCAGAAATAGGAGAAAAAAAGGAAATAAATAGGACTTAAGGGTTTATAGGAGATAGGAGAAAAATAGGAGAAAAAATAGGACCTGCCCGCACTCGCCGCACCACGGCCCTGTGTTATCTCCTATTTTTCATAGATTTTTTCCCACAGTTCCTATTTTTCTCCTATTTTTCTCCTATGTTATTCCTATTTTTCCCCTATTTTTCTCCTATTTTTCTCCTACTGTTAAATGGGAGAAAAATAGGAGAAATATAGGAATAAAATAGCAGAAAATAGGAGAAAAATAAGAGAAAAATAGGAATACAATAGGAGAAAAAATAGGAAATGTAGGAAAAACCTTAGAAACATAGGAAAGTGTTTCCTACATTTCCTATTTTTCTCCGATTTTATTCCTATTTTTCTCCTATTGTATTCCTATTTTTCTCCTATTTTTCTCCCATTTAAAAGTAGGAGAAAAATAGGAGAAAAATAGGGGAAAATAGGGGAAACATAGGAGAAAAATAGGAAATGTGGGAAAAAATCTAGGAAAGAGATAACACAGGGCCGTGGTGCGGGGAGTGCGGGCAGGTCCTATTTCTCTCCTATTTTTCTCCTATTTAATTTGTATTTCCGAAAAAAACCAGGATTCCCATGTTCTTCCTATTTTTATCCAATTTTGAGCCACTTGCGATCTGACTAGAGTTAGCACCAGAGATCGACATAACTCTATATATCAGGCACCAGCGACAGACATGGACCTCACTGTCACTCACTTGCAACAAAGTCACGAGAGAAAGACCATCAGCAACGTCTGTCCCAGGACTAGGAGGCAGGTGCCCGTGGCCAGGCGAGTGAAGCCCGCAGTGGCATTCGAACTGCAGGGAACAGCACACTCTAGCTCTAGGTTGTTTTTGGACTTCGCGGCGACGGCGGCCAAGAACCCTCCTCTTTCTCTCCTGGCCCTCGCCTGGCCTGCAAATTTGGTCGAAGGCCTCCAGCGAAATCTTGGTGCCCGTCAGCAGCGAGACTGCCTCGATGACGGAACCCATCACAGACCTCAGGCCGCAGGCTGCATCGACCTGCAAGACCAGCGAAGAGGCACTAGCAACACCGAAGAGGAGCACCGTGTCCTGAGCTTCCAAGCATTGCTGAGGGTACAGGGCGTCTTACAGACTGCATCAGCCACAAACGTTGTGACTTCTTCAAAACGATCTGCTCACCCCAGAACATGGTGCGGCTGAGCCTCAATCATCAACATGGCCAGGCTTCCAGCCAGTATCAGGCTAAGTGCGCAGCGCCCCAGCAAAAACTGAAAGCATGCGGTGCAGCAGTAGTCGGCACGACTAAAGATCGTCTCCCTTGTCTTGCCGGACGCCAGGAACGCGGCCAGCACAGAGAGCATGTTGAAAATCTTAGCAAAGAAGCATCTGTTCGAGAGTTTGCCCCATTTACAAAGGAGGTATCGGGGTGACTGGGTTGCAGACCAATGCCAGGAAGAAGCCGATGCCGAGATCACTCAGCAGACCCGTCAGGGTGATCAAGCCCATTTGGTCCAACGCCACAATAGACTGTGTTCTCCCGGAGACTGCAAGGCCATAACCGGTGAGGAAAAGAATGAATGCGGCAATGCTCGGGACAGGAATACTTCTGAACATGTCATACAGGCATTTGAAGCAGCCGCCAAGTAGATCTAGGCAGCAGCCACAGTCGCACATGGCGCAGCCGGCGCCGTGACGAGCGAAACGGACGGTTCGGTCTCGGACTTAGTTGGAACAGCTGTTAACGGCCTCGACCCCAACCGCAGGGCTCGAGCCAACAGCTACGTCTTTAGCTCCGGTGAGTTGTTGCTCACAGAACACCACGCAATCTGACCTATCAACGGCCCGTTGTGTTTGACCTCGCCCGACCACGCCCAGAAAAAGGAGACTTGGCCTGGAGCTTGTTGGTCAAAGCAGCCTGTTCACCTCGCCCGCTTTGAGGCGAAAGGCGCGTCAGCAAAAGAAGACGAAGTTCACGCTGGCTCGTCTGGTCCCGTGCCTGTTGACTTCTGAAGCCGCGCCACTTCAGCATTGAGCCTCTTGGCGTCTTCCTGGAGATCTACGGAACAAACCAACCCATACCGACCTGTACCTGCATGCTCCGGGAATCTCCGGGACAACCGGTACACGGTCACATCAGCGTCTAAAGACCTCTTGTCACGACGGCGTAGCCAACTACTTGCGCGCCGACATGGACTTCTGACAAGAATTGCCCTGCCCCCCGCATCTTGGACTCCCCTTAGACGACTGGTATGCTCGCTGGACAAAGAGCCCTGCTGCAACATGACAGTTTGGGCACCGAGCGAGCAGGGTTCACATGCAAAATGCCCCTGTGACCGAGATCCTTGTGAGTGCCACAAGCACATGATGAGTAGGGTCCTTTGCCGCAGATCTCCCTCGTCAAACGACCCGATGCGATTCCAAGTACCACGTGCGACATGGAAAGTGCAAACTCTTGATTTCTCCTCTGCAAAAAGCTCTAGCATGTCTTCAGAAGTAACAGGATGGCGAGTCAACGAGCTTCCCAGGCCCTCCAGCAAAGCCAGGCCAACATTTGCAAATCGTGCCAAACATGATGCCACACGCATATCGCCTGGTCCGCAACGAAGCTTCTCAACACACTCGCGCCACTCTGCCCCACGTAGCTCACGCACGACGCCGGCCGAGACGATCATGCCCAGCCCACCGACCGGCCAAACTGCCAGCGGAAATTCGGCCTCTCCCCAGGGCATCGGTGCAGCAATGCTTTCTTGGAGCAAGGCCCCTCTCACCTCCTTCGGGCTCGGCTGCTCTGCATGTCCGATGCCCGCGCGAAGTAAAGCTTCTCGAGCCTCTGGCAAGAAGCCGCCAGTGACTCTGTAACGATATGGCATGGAGGCATCTTTCACCACGCCACACCATGTACCAACGCCCTCCAGACTTGCAATGCCACAGTGATGCCCCGGTCGTGCCAAACACCACTTTGCAGTCAGTGGCCACCGCACTATGCCTTCTGGCATCTTCAGGGGAACCCAGCACTTCCCATGGGAATTCTTGGGAGAGGCTTTCGAGCCTTCTGTTGAGTCAGAAGCGCAGCTGGCAAAGGGAATCTGTGACGGCTGACCCAGAAAGTATCTGTCATCAGAGTCGAAACCGGAGAGGACTTCTTTCAGTTCGCGCAAAAACACATAGGTGTCGTCATCCACCAACATGTACCACTTTGCAGGTACTGCCTGCGACAGGTAGAGAAGCGCTGGTACGAACCTAGCTTCACCATTGTTGTTATGCAACGGATCATCTGCATGCTGGGAATCATCCGGCACGTAAACAGTGCTCAAGCTCGGATCCGAGATGTTGCTGAAGAACATGACGGACTCGTTTGCCAGCCAAGTCTTTCGTGACAGCTCTAACCTGCCATGATTGAAGGCATGTGAAACAACTCCCACCGCTAAGAGATCTTCCGCCTGCACCAAGCTGCTCATACTCAAGCCGAGCAAAAGCGCCCATCTCGCCGGCACTCTCTCGGGATGAAAACGCGAAAGGACACATGGAAGGCAGGCCAAGGGGAGAGCAACGGCAGACCACGCAACTGTCATCGCTTCATGCGGGTGTCAGCGTCATGTCCGGCTCCTATCAAAAAGGGTGCTGCGATTCAGAGAGCAGATCAAAGTTGCCAGATCACTGAGGCACTGCATGATAACTGCTGAAAGCTTCATCTCGGCCTGTTCTTGGTTTCAGGGCCCTCGCAGTTGGGTCCCAAGGAAGCGGAACAACCGGGACGGGACACTCCCAAGCCTTTGAACGGTTTCTTGAAACCAACAGTGAGTTGTGTCAATCTCTTGAGGCAGCGTCGGGCCCTAGAGTCCTAAAGTCCTCAGTCTGCCCAAGGCACCGCCCCTCCCTGAATCCAAAGCAAAACAAAAGCCCAAGATGAAGGCGGCCTGCAAGGTTGCCGCTTCGGCTGTTCTCTGCACCAGGGCCTTGTCTTTCTCCTGGCCAGGCTTGGGATCTGAAGCTTCGTGTTCAGGGTAGAGTCTCCTGCAAGGAGCCCTCGAGCTGGACGGCGCGATCTGCCTGCCGGTTCCGGAAAAAAAAAGCATGGGACATTGATGCGGCGCAACCTACTCGTACAACTGTGCTTAGGCTGAGCTCGGGGCATGGAGCCTCGCTCCTGTCTGGACATTTGCAGCTTCAGCGCTCAAAAAATGGTAACATCCGCAATTTCCGACCAGCTCTCCTGCATGCGCCTTTTCACAAGCTGCTGCTAAGTCGATGTTCTTCTGCTCCGCCTGCCCAAGCGAGCACACAACCTCGCGATGATCATTCGTATCATTTTCTTTGCTGGGCCTTCTCACAGGTCTCCTTCAAAGCCAGACTCGATCGACGGGCCTGGGGGCTTTTCAAAAGAGGTCTCGTGAAAGCTCGGAGGATAAAGAAAAGGCGCAGGCCTCCTGGACCTCCTGCTCCTTTGCGGCCAGGGCAGCTTGCAGCTCCGCCAGCTGCTTTGCTTGAGCCTCAGACTTAGGCACCTCCTTTCTGCGACATCGTCACAAAAAAAAGCCAAAGCACCTCCAGCCGCTTCTGAGCCTCTTTGCCCTGGGAGGGCCTCCGGCGAGCAGAGGCGATCTCTCCCCAAAGTCTCCTTTTGGTTCATCGGACTGAGGCTAAGTCACTATCACGTCTGGTTCGCCCTCCCGAAAGCTCACTTCCTGACGCTTGGAGAAATGATGGAAAGTCATCTCTTAGGTTGGGTCTCGGACCTTCTTGCCAGTCAGCAAAGGCTGCGACCTTAGCGGGTCGAGGCTTCGGAAGCATGTCCAGACACGCCATTAGCTTGACCTGTCAGTGAGACCACCAAATCCAGGAACCCGGGCAAGTCTGCACTCTGCGCAGGAGCCTCCTGCACAGAGTCAGCGCAAGTGAGAACACTTCATGGCACGTGCAGAGGTTAGAGTGAAGTCACAATGACTGTGAGCTACTGTGTGCAGAACATTACAGTGCAGCTTATGCTGGTGACTGTGGCGCGAACCGCGTCATGAAGCTCACCATGCTCCGTCGAGCCATGTTCGCCGTCATTGTGGTTGGCGTGATGGGCTTCCTGCAGGACAAGATCGAAAGATCCGCTGGCATTGCCAGGGGCCTATGTGTGTTGCATAACAGACACATTCCGGGATACTCAGACGTTCCCAAGATTCAAGTACACGAGTTCAAGGCGCAGATCAGCGTAACAGTAGCAACATGGCAGGTTTTGGGTGACCTCCCACTGCCCGGTCAAGACTGCTGGATCTGCGCGGGTCCTTCTTGTACTTCAGCGTTGTCGGAAGGATGTACCACTTCCATGCTGGAACCACCTGGAAGGTGCATTCGGCTTTAAAGATCCTGCACCAGGTCTTCAGCTTCTCTTTTTTGGGCCCTCTGCCATGCTCGCCAAGATGATGGCAAGCAGCAGCGTGATGACCGGCGGAGCGAGGCCGAAGGCCCGCTGCTCCGCGAGGCCTCGAAAGAAGCCCAAGAAGCCCACAGGGGGTGAGACAGATGCGAGGGTTCCCTGCTCCTTGCCAGGATGAAATGTTACTGTTCCATACACATGCGAGTTGCACAGATCATCACTGATCACTCCATCCCACAGAGCAATTACCCAGGCAAGCACAACTCGGAGACTGCAGCAGAAACTGATTCCCTCGTCTGAGCCTGATGGTGATGATGGTGGTGATGATGACGAGGATGAGGATGAGGATGACGAATGACGATGATGATGATGATGTGGATGATGATGATGATGATAATAATGGCGGCGGCGGCGGCGGCGGTTGTGGTGGTGGTGATGATGATGATGATGATGATAATGGTGGTGGTGCCGGTGGTGTTGGTGATGGTGGTGGTGGTGGTGGTGATGATGATGGTGACGGGCTGTAGCTTGCAGGAGCCGCCTAGGTAAAACATTCTGCTTGTGGCATCTTGCACGCAATTTTCTGTGGGATGGCCCTTGCTCTGCAGTGCACCAGAAAGGGCCGAAAGATGTTGCGAAACCACACCTCCTGAAAAAGACGTATGCGATTGCTCTCGTTTAACGTGTCAAGCTTCTCGGGGACAGTTGTTGCGTCTTCGCTTGGTTTCTTCTTGCTAGAAGCGAGAATATTCTCAAGCAAGTCGTCAGCAAACTGCGATTCATCACAGGGAATGAACCCGACATGGTCGGAAAGTCCAAGGCGACGTCAACGGAACATTCGCTGCAGAGACCGGGAGGCCGGACCTCCGACGGCTGCATCGAAGCTGCGCTCCCAGGAGAATCCAATCAAGATACCCAAGGAGGTGATGAGGGCACGCCTCGGAGAAGCTGACTCGGCACCAAGGACTGCTAGTAGCAGTCTAGAAGTAACTCCCTCCCTTGCTCAGGCTGTGTCAACGCGGCGTCGACCTCGTAGAACAGTCTTGGCGTGCGCAAGACCTCTACTTTCAGGCAGCAAGCGCCTCATCATCAGTGAACTCCATGTCGGCAAGCTTGTCCAGCACCTGTATTGAAACAACACCTTACTCCACCCGGATGTACCTATGAACAGAGGCTTGGGCGAAGATCAGGCCAAGAGCCAAGCATGTCACGACCTCGCTCTCATGAACCGGCATGGGGCTGCGTGCAAGGTCATCACTCTCTGCAAAAGTCGGCCGCCGCATCCCTATCCGTCACTGGGCACTTGGCGACAGCACAAACGACAGCGGACACAGCTCCTTCCTTCAAGAGGACTGACGCTCTGCTCAGTTGCATCAGGCTGCACGAGGATCGGCAGACATGTTCGCCCGGCTCGAAAGTCTCACATGAGCTTCTGTTTCTTAACCCATATGGGTCCACATCCAGGTTGGTGGTCAGGAACCAGTCCACTGCGAAGTGCAAACTCCATGCCTCGCTCGCGCATGGAGTTTGATGTCAGCCCTTCCGAGCCCAAACGGAACTGCTGAAACATGCCGGGCCAGCGGTGCACATGGCACAAATGTCCCGAATCCACACGTGGTTCAGGCGATCCCAAACTGACGGGTCTTCCTCGTACAAGGCGAGCGAACGCAGACTCCCAAGTGCAGGAAGCCCCAGCCAAGAAAACCAAGACTGGTAGGACTAAGTGGCGGCGGACTTGACCCATATGGATGGACTTATCGACGCTCAGACAGTCAGTGTCGCAAAACATGCCAAGACTACATGCCAAGTGAATGAAGCCATAGGCCCTTGCAGGAGATGCGAAATGTATCTCAGCAACCCGAGTCCTTCTCACCATGAGCGGCATGGCCAGCATGTCCACCAGAGGCGCTTTGACCGAGAGCTTTTCGGATGGCCTTGCCTCGGGTGCGCAGTACATAAGGCAAAGGTGTCTACTTCTCTTCTTCGGCCTTTCATGCGGTTGTTCCCGATCCTTTCCTGTCCTTCGTTATCCTTCGTCTAGCTCGTAGCTTGCGTGGCCGTTCCGTACGATTCGCCGTTGTCAGCTTTCGATTCCTGTACCCGTGAGGCTGTCCGAGTTCGTGCCCTGCGTAGCGGAAGCGGCCTATGGTAAGCTGAAGGCGACCAACTGCTCTCTCCACTTAGCCGGTTTTTTCCCGGAGTCCTGTCCTGGTGAGCGGCCAGGTGGAGCATCTTGCGGGCAGTTGTACCAGAGCGTCAATGTCTCCGGCAAGGCACAGTGCTCCTACGCTCGGATTCTGAGCCTGTGATTTGCAACCACAGGTTCTGAACCTCTTCTCGCCTCGGAACTTGCCCACTCACGTGACAGCAACAACCTTTGCAGAACGACCACACCATGGGCCATTGAGATGAGGAGAGACATGGCCATCATCTCTCTGTCTCGTTCCATTGGTATTCATTGCATCTCGTTGCTTGCCTTTTCACTGCTCTTGTTTGCTCCAAGTAAGCTCCAGGCTTCTTCTGTTCGTACTACTACCAACATTCTCGTGCTATGACCACTACTGCATCTTCTCTTGCTATTCTCTTCCACAAGGACCGTCACCTGCTACTACTACACTTCAAACTATTCATGTAACCACCGTGGCTTCAGTCTTGTCTTCCGAACCGTAAGTAGGAGTAGGATGCTGCTTATGTTCTCTTCTTGTGATTATGTAGTATCAAGACTGATTCATCCGTGCTCGCTCTCAGGGGCGCGCGGCAGGTGATCTTCACAATCTCGAAGCATCCAAAAGCAGCTGCAGCCATAAGTAGCATGCCCTCAGTTCTGCTCTCTTTACTTCCTCCCAGTTCCGTCCGGAGCAGAGGCGAATGTCGCGGCAAAGACTTGGCGTCTGGCACATTCTGTGGCCGAGTGCTGCGATCCCTCCTCATCTTCTCCCTGCAACAGCCACCAACTGCATCGAACTGTTGCGCGACAAGCAAGGAAACTTTAAGACGACGCAGTTCTTGAGTGCTCATCTGCCTCGGAATTGGGTAGCTGGCCACTGATACCAAATCGGAGAACCTGGTAAACAGCACCTACGTCCAACGTTCTAGCAGTCGTGCAAAGACAGGCCTGGACGAGCAAGAAAGACACGGCCAATGCCATGACATCGTCTTCTGTCTCGGCAACCTCTTCGTCCCACAGCTTCTCCCACTCATCCTGGCTACAGCACAGGAATTGGAAACTAAACTTTGGCGGCAGACATGGCAGCCTCTTCGTCGTCAGCAAGCGTCTTGTACTCTCTCAACGTGTCAGTGCCAGCATAGATACCTTTCATGTGATATCATGCCTGATTCGTGCATCGACCATGTGCTTTATGGTGAAGTTGCACAGAGGCATGCACGACCGTGAATTGCTGCTTAAGGCATGGAAACATACATGATGGAACGGTCGCAAAGAAGAGGGGGCAAAACGGGACGAGAGACGAAAGACGAAGAGTTGGTTTCCATGCGATGACATTTGCCTTGGGACCCAGTGCTGAAGCGAGCCAGGCGCACACAAAATCCCAACAAGGGTAATCACCGGCACAAGACCACACCAAACCAGGTTTCTCGGAACGGCCTGCACAACAAGTGCACATGTGGCAACCGGACACCTGTAGGTTTGAAGAGCCTGCTGAAGCGTTCCCCATGCATTGATAGCCGCAAAGCCCGTGATGTGGCCGAGAAGTATGGCATAGCACTCCACATTGACCTCGACTGCCTGGTGAACAGAATCTGTGTGGCTGTCACTTGGTATCTCTCGCTGGTCCGCCTCGAAGTGTTCCTTCGCCGAGTTTTCTCGCTGCAGCTTCTTCCGGAAGTCCGACATTGATTCGGTAGCTGCAGCCCTCAGCCATGCGCAGCTAGAAGACATAGTTGCCGTAGCCGCGATTTAAGATCCAGGGTCGGGGCGACATGATTGACAGCTTGTGCTTCCCAACCTCATCAGGCTATGCCGTGAACAAGTTTGCTGCACATGGAGCTGCGGCTTCTCGCGAGTTGCTCAGAGTCACCAAGTGCTGGCCTCGTGGTGCTCCCCTAAGGCACCCGAGAAGTAGGCCAATGTCAGCTGCAAGATCAAGAACCACGCCGTCATGTGCATCTGGGAGTCAGGCAAAAGCACACTCCCACCAAAGTGTGCCAATTCGTAAGGTCTGCACCATGTCGATGACCAGCTGACCCCAAATCCACATGCCTTCCAGGATGTAATACTCCAGGACCTTGTTGCAAGCCTGCGATCAGCGACACCCGACGAGGATACTTCAGCCCAAGCTCCCAGAGAAGAGTTGCTGAGTGCCCTTGAATGCCTGGAAGAGCAAGACGGCCGAGAAGATGGATACCGTTGAACTGATCACCTGCTGGAGCACGGAACCTATGTGTCTATCTGCTCGCTTGGGTTTCTTGTAACGCAAGAAACTCGGAGGAGTTATTTGCAATTAGGGTCCCCGTTCACCTGTCTGCTGTTATGAGCCACGATAGAGCACAACTCAAGCAATATGACATAATATGACTTGTCTGGCTCTGCTCGACGTTGACTTCGACCGAGCTCGATCGAGCAGGATTCTGGGCAACCTGTCCTTCAGCATGTCGGCTACTCCTGTTGAATGACTTGAATAGGGGGGGGGGGGCGGCCAAATACCGTGCTACCAATCCAAACCATCTCAGAACCCCAGCAATGGAGAAATCGCAACATGGTGCACGCTGCCTCCCATGAAATCCGCTTGATGTCCTCATCCGGCCAGTTTATGAGATAGAAGTTGGCCATCATGAAGCCCATCTTGGAAAGAAGGCAAGTCTGCTGCAGCAACCATCAGCAGAAAAACACAGGCACGAAGTCAAGAAATCACAAGCACACGTGCGAAGAGCTCGTTTGCTGCAAGGACTTTCTGCAGATTCCGCCAGCTGCCTCGGGCCCTGGCGCATCCTAAAAGCATCATCGAGATGCAGATGTCTTCGGTGGCCTTGATCTTCACCTCTGCTTCAACTCGCACTGTTGCTTCTCCGCCACACCAGGAACAGTGCAACCAACAAACATGCCCGCCTCTGTTTCATGCTCAAGTCCTTCCTCGAGTTTACGTAGTTTGTCCTTCCTGCCCTGGCACACGACAGGGTCAGACGTCGATACGTGCCAAGACAGCGCAGAAGCCAGAGGGATGGCACCGCGAATGTCGACTTCTGATAGCGGTGATGCCATGTTGCAAAAGGCCAATCCCCTTTCGCGAAGAGGGCTGCTTCAGCCTCTGCCCTGCTAAAGTGTTCGTATTGGTTTGCCTCATGCTGAAGATGGCGATGATGGCGATGATGACGATGACCGTCGTGCGGTGCGGTGAGTTGATGAAGATGATGACAATGATGACAATGATGACGGTGATGGTGACGGCGGTGATGCAGGTGGTGCTCACGATCATGACCACGCTGATGATCATGATGATGGTGATGCTCATGATGGTGATGATGATGATGATGACGGTGATGATGATGATGATGATGACGATGATGATGAACATGATGCAGGTGATGGTGGTGATGATGATGCTGATGATGATGATGATGGTGACGATGGTGATGATGGTGATAGAGGTGATGATGGTGACGATGATGATGATGATGATAATGATGATGGTGATGATGATGATGATGAGCATGATGAAGGTGATGATGGTGATGATGATGATGAGCATGATGAAGGTGATGATGGTGATGACGATGATGATGATGATGATAATGGTGATGGTATAATTATCGTAATGAAGGTGATAATGGCGATGATGGTGTTGATGGTGATGATGCTGATGATGATGATGATGATGATGATGACGGTGACGATGATACTGCTGATGACGATGACGATACCACCGTGCTGCTTGGTGAGTTGATAAGATGACGACAACTAGTAGTAGTAGTAGTAGTAGTAGTAGTAGTAGAAGCAGTGGTGGTAGTAGTGGTAGTAGTGGTAGTAGTGGTAGTAGGAGTAGGAGTAGAAGTAGTAGAAGTAGTAGTAGTAGTAGTAGTAGTAGTAGTAGTAAGTAGTAGTAGTAGTAGTACTACTACTACTACTACTACTACTACTGCTAGTAGTAGTACTAGTAGTAGCAGCAGTAGTGGTAGTAGTAGTCGTCGTCGTCGTAGTAGTGGTACTAGTACTAGTGGTACTAGTACTACTAGTAGTCCTAGTAGTACTAGTAGTACTAGTAGTACTAGTAGTACGAGTAGTACTAGCGGTCGTGGTAGTCGTAGCGGCAGTGGTAGCGGTGGTGGTGCACCGTTCAGCACATGCCAAGTACAAGTACAGGAAAGCTTGCAGGAGCCGCTGTCGGACTCGCGGTGAGCTGAGGAACCGTGCCGGCCTCTGCGAAATACACGGGCGGCTCCGGACTTCCGCTTGCAACCTGGCCAGGCCACTCTCAGCGCAGGCTAAGAGACGGCATCCGACGGCCCGGCCTCGATCTCGTTGGAATATGCAGTGGAGGGACATAGGACTGCAATCAACCTTCGTGCAATCACGTCGACATGGCGCCATTCCCAGTCTGTGGCTCCTCACATCGGTTCTGAGAACACAACACCAGCAACAGGGGCGTGAAGAAGCCTTCAAGCAAAATCTTCAAGCTTGCTTCGTTCTTGAAGGCAACTCCGGGTGAGCGCAGCCAGCTGGGAGCATCACTGTGCGAGCGCGGTAAAGGACACCGACACTGGCACTTCATGTCTCGGACGCAGCCGAAGGATTCTGTGAGAGATGCCAGGCTTCGGTTTCTGGTGAGGTCTGCTTCGATGCTGGGGCTAACTAAACAACAACAAGGGCTCACTGATGTGGCAGTCATGCCTTCCAGCAGCTTACTGTAAGTCTCGAAGATACACCGCTGCTCAACGCCGCTGTGCTGTGAGAAGTAAATCTTGGACCAAAAATGAGCAGGAAAACGGGCCCATCCGACATGGCTCAGCACCCTAGGGGCCCCGGTGCTCGAACCTTTTGCCTCTGATGCTGGAGGATTTCACTGCAGAGCCCTCCAGGCAAAGTCCGAGGTCGCCTGGGGCAGGTGCCAAAACCGACTCTCTAACTTGCACAGCTTCGGAGCGGGCCTGAGCCTGTTGGCCGCTGCGTCTCGACGGCCCCTGCCTTATCCAGGTCTGCATCTCTCCGGCCCACTCTGAAGGTTATAGCTGTGGCTTGCATGTCTTAGGCCCACCACAAGCCAGGAAACGGGCTGCTCCCTGGTCACAGAGGGTGGTCGGGGTCTGTATGCGCTGAAAAGCAGAGGGCTGGGGCCTCCCAGTCGACATCGCCCAAGCCCGTCCGCTGGGTTTCTTTCGGCGGGTCAGGTATGTACGACCTGGCAGCAGGATGCCACTGACATAGATGACACCTTCAGAAAATCAGAATCCTTCAACGGCTCAGTAGCAGACCTCGAGGTGCATCATTCGACGGTGAATATCTCAGATCCGGCGAGATACAAAAATCGGCAGACCTGACACGACGCAGGCACTTTCATGAGCGCAGCCAGGCAAGCAGAAGTTGTACAGCACTGACATCGTTGAAGTCTTCAAAGAACACGTACGAGGCCGCCACATAGTTGGAGTTGGGCCCGGTAAGGCCTGGTAAAGCGAAGATGTCCTCGAGTGCTGATAGTCGGCAACGTCGTAAGCAACGTGCCTGCGTGCCGGTGATCAGGAACATGGCATCAGTTGGCCCAGTCCTTCAGTACGCCAGGGCTTTTTGGTTGGCACTTCAGCCCAAGACCTTTGCAAAGAGTCGCCGTCCTGGAGACATCCAGCGGACTTGGCCGACCGGCGACTCCCACTCCGTCGACTCCGGCTCCCTCCCCAAGGGCACGTGGTTCGAAGCTCTGGGCCTCTCTGCCCGACGCACCCCCCCCCCCCCCCCCNNCCCCCCCCCCCCCTCCCACCCCCCGTGGCGCCTTCGAAGGACCTTCGGCCTTCCGTCGCCTCCGCAAAGGATTCTGGGATCAAAGCGCAAAGGCTTCGGGATGCGACTGCACCCTCACCTCTGCGGTGGCTTGGACCGGTTGAGCACCTGCACGACCGCACTTTTGCACAACAAACCTGCGTGGAGGTCGGAGGTCCCTTCTTCAGGGATGGAGCACTTCGAGGGGCCTGGAGTTCAAGGCGCCCTGGACGCTCCGCGAGGCCCCGCCGTGCGAGGCACTCCTCCCAGGCCTCGGCTGCCCTATAACTGTGCAGAAGCATCTGCGGAGTTGCGGTTAGAGGGCTTATAGGCTTAAGCGTTCAAGGGTTCTGACAGTGCCAGCTGACCTGTGAGGGCGAGGGGAGGTCTACTGAGTATACTGATGCATGCCTTGCCGGCCGCCCTGGAAGAATGTGCTACATCATGCTACAATTCATCATGGTGGCAAGAGGTGCTGGTGTCAGGTAAAGATCACCTGTCATTCATTTGATCAGGACAACCGATTTTGCTGGCATCATTGCAGTTGTCGTAGTTGTCCCAGATGAGCATGACGGATTCCGCAGTTGGAACTTTCCAACCAAAGGAAACACAAGATCGGTACAAAATACTAGTTGCCGGTGTCCCTACGTCATCCTCCATTCTTGGGGGCTGTAGAGGAGCCGGCTGCTTCGCCATCGAGAGGGTAGCACTCCTCGGCCTTTGGCATGGAGTCGAGTGCATTGAGACAGGAGCTGGCAGGTCAATCTTGCATCCACTGGCTGCCCTTGCCCGACATGCGGTGCAGAGTTGCGAAATCAAAGTCTGACGTCATGTCAACTCTGCAGTTGGATGGCATGGAGCAGGTAAAGCGAATCTAATCTGCAACGGTCTAAAGCCTGTCCAATGTCCAATCACTGGTTTTTGATGTGCAGAAGCACCCGTACAAAGCCTTTGCTGTCATCCACTGGCTCGCACATTGCCAGAGCCGAACGAAGCCAGGAACCCCAAAGAGCCCGAACTCTTCCGAGAAAAGTCGGCCTCTCGCCAGCAGAGCTGCAGCGGTGGCCTTGCAGCTTTTCTGCGCGGCTGCCCCCCGGAATCTCTGTTTGTTTGTTGAGGCTGCAGCGCTTTCTTTGGCAGCCGAAAGCGGACAGCTACCTGCACAAAGGAAACGAAAGGAAGATGCTGGAAAGGCAGACTCTGCGGCCTGCTGGACGAGAGCCTTGAAGCCTGGCAGGGGCAGAGCAGCCACAACTTTCTCGGCTTGCAGCAATTCAAGGGAGACATGCCGGCCGCACTCACACGCAGGGGCAAGAGGAAGAAGCGGACGGCCGTGTCCCACACGACACGAACCTCGGTACAATAGCCGCTGGTAATGTGTTCCTTGCGACCAGCACTTCGCATCGATCCAGGCACTGCGACAATCGCATTGGCCGGGGAGCGCTTAGCATTCGCCGCACACTGGCCAACCGCTCTTCGGCTGCGCCTGTGTCGACTCCGAGCCTGGGCGAAAGATCTGGGCACCGCACGCCCAACGCTCGGGCGGCTCTTTGGAGCTCCGGACGTTGTTGCGACTTCGATCGCCTCTTCTGCAGAGTCCACTGAGGACTCGCTGCGAAGATCCTGATACAGCGACATGACTTTCTCGGATGTGCAGCCTCGCACACAAGTCCCCTGCTCTGGTGGTTGCCAAAGATGCCAAATCCGGGGCAGCCTTTCCGAACGAAAGAAGCGCAGCACTGAACTCAAAGGAGTGGAAGCACCGGTAAGCCTCTGAGTTCGCATCCTCGGACATTATCCTGGTATCTGGCGGAGAAAGAAGAAGAACATGTGGCGCAGAAGCTTGAAATCCGAACATCACCCATCCTCTTCTGCCCTGTTGTGTCTGTATAGATGCCAAGACCCAGGCCCGTCGAGGAGAACGGTTGCATCCTCTCGCAGTGCACCCAGCCGAACCTGGCAGCGGAGCCAATGCAAAAGCTGATTGCCTGCCTCGCGTCTGCCTCGATCTCTTCGGCCAGCGACGCCAATGCCGGAGCATCGACTGCGAGTGTGGGAACGTTGAAAGTGTTGGCAAAAGGGCTGCGGCTCTGCGGCTGCGCAGAGAAGCCAGGCCTTGCCCAGGGTCCGGAGGTGCCGACTCCGCCTTCAGAGCAGAACTCTGAGACCGTCTGTCCCTGCGTCCCGGGAGCGCCGGCCTTCACAGCCAAGTCACCCAACTCCTGACGCTCAGACCTGCCGAGAGGGGGCCTATTTCAGGGCTCTCATGAACTCGTCGCATCGAGTCGCCGACTCCAAGGCCATCAACGCATTGCGCAGCTCCTCCGGATCGTCCTCGGCACGGCGACTTCGGCAGCGTGCCCCCCCCCCCCCCCCCCC
>CAJNJA010006081.1:783-17184 GCA_905231915.1 Symbiodinium necroappetens
GCAGCAAGCAGCAAGCAGCAGCAGCAGCAGCAGCAGCAACGCGACCAACACCAACAACAACACGACCACAAACAACAAGCAACAGGACAAACATAAATCGACCAGTCGACAAACCGGCCAACCTGCCGCCAGCCAGTCAGCCAGCCAGCAAAAACAATCAGCAACCGATACCCCCGAGCTCTGCGCTCGACTGCTGGGTGACACCAACCTCCTTCACAGGCACCCGAACCTTGGCGGCCACCGTCAGCTAGAGTAGTGTCTGTTGCAATGCGAGTAAGGTCTTGGTTTTTCGGTCAGAGTTTAGGGTTTAGGCAACGTGCCCGTGCAAACATGCGGCCTCGGAAGAAACCTGCAGCTTTCATGTCTGCGTGTGTGTAACGTTATGTCGACATATATATATATATACTCTATATATATATACATACGATATGTATATATATATATACACACTACATATATATACTGTATATATACACTATATATATATGTATATATATATGTATATGTACATATATATGTATATATATATATATAAGATGTTATATAGAGGCCCATGTGTACATGTACCTATAGGTACATATACCTACCGAATATAATATGTATATATATACACACTATATATATATATATATATATATATTTATACATACACACACACGCACACACACACACACATACATATATACGTATATATATATATATGTACACATATACACACACAGCTGGACACACTACGCACACACACACACACGCCATGTACTCACTCCCTCTGTCTCTGCTTTGCTCGCTGACCTCTTCCGGCCGAGTTGGTGGCTGCAGTGTCAAAGAAATTGCGGAGCTGGAGCAGCAAAAGGATCAGCTTGGCCTGGCTTTTGGGTTTATGGAGTTTAGGGTTCGGGCTTTTGGGTTTATGGGTGTCGGGCTCAAGACTTTGAATTCCTAAGCATTTGAGGACTTGGGGTTCAGGGTTACCGGGAGTAGAACGCAAGAAGAGCTCGTTCGAAGGTGTGGACAAACGCAAAAAATGCCAACAGGAGACAAACGAGCACCACAGCTACTCAAGCTAGCAATCCCAAAAACCAACACTGGGACTACAAGAGGCAGAAAACCCTGTGTGTGGCTCAGGGTTGCAGCGGCTGAGGCTTGCGGCTCAGCATTTAGACTGGAGGTTTCGGGGGTGTTGGGGTGGAGATAAGGGTCTTCCAAAAGCAGCAACAAGCGGCAGTGGTGACCATCACACCAAAACTCGGAATGCCACTGCAACACGAAGGCAAAGAAACACAAGACATAAACCCATGGTCGAAACTCATGCAGACACTAAGTGGCAAAGGTATGCCTGCCCATGTCCTGCGATGGAGGAACGAAAAATGTGCTAGCTGCTAGCGCAGCAAGCCTTACCCGAAAGCCCAGTTTTTCTGTGACCTGATGTTAAAGCCCGGATATGTTGAATCGTATTTTTGTTCAGGTTATGACCTCTTAATTATACGGTCTAACCCCTAAAACAAAAAGTTTGGGATCCACAGGTCATATTATGTGGTAGCCTCAGTGCCGCAAGTCAAAACCTGCCATCCTACATCCGGGTGTAATAGGGGCTTAGGGTTTGGCGGTTTAGGGTGTAGGATGTGTAGGGCGATCTTTGAAACTGCGGCTCAGACAGAGGGCTTCAGAAGCTTTGGGGATGCTAGGACTCAGCACCAAGCCACTTAGACTTAGCCCTAAGCCCAAAACCCCGCAACCCTAGACCCTAAACTAAACCTCAAACCCCAAACCCTAGACTAAACCTCAAACCCCAAACCCTAGACTAAACCTCAAACCCCAAACCCTGAACCTGAACCCAAAAACCCTAAACCTCAAACCCTGAACCCTGAACCTGAACCCCAACTCTGCCTGGAGCTGGTTGGCAAAAGTGGTCAGCGCCACGGTTTTCTCGATCTGGGCCTCGGCTGTCGAAGCTTTACACCCTACTCAGTATCTAGGTTGGTTCTTCAAGGGCTTATGCATGTTCAAGGGCTTATGTATGGGGAAGGCGACAAGAATCATGGTACCAAGAATACTGCCACTTAGGGGTGTTGATGCAGATCCGGTTCAAGCTGCGTTGAAGTTCAAGCGGGTCAGGTTTGCATGGGTACCTCTTTTGGCATCAAGCAGATTTTGGAATGCGTGTGATCACAGATGCCATCATGCATGGCAATTCCCTTCCCAAAGCCCCAAGACCCGACAGAACCCCAAACCCCCAAAACCCTAAACCCTAAGCCCCAAACCCGAAGACCTCCAAACACACCCCCATACGGCATCCTCGTGGCCGAAGGGGGCAGCTGAAAGCTGGCAAGGAGACGAAAAATGCACAGACCCCATGGTCAATCAGCCCTCTCTCTTGACAAGCCCTTATGCCAGGATCAGAGTTCCTTTTAAGGCTTTCTACAGTCGTTCTTAAACGCACGGGTTTAGGTTCTAGAGGGGTCTAGGGTATAGCGGCTTGGCCGCTATTGTAATCCGTTTTCAGGAGGGGAGCTAATCGACCAGGGGTTTACGATGGATACTACTCAAACCCTAAACCCTATAGACCCTATAGACCCTATAGACCCTATAGACCCTATAAGCCCTATAAACCCTATAAACCCTATAAACCCTATAAACCCTGTAAACCCCAAACCCTGAACCCTATAGACCCTAAACCCTAAACCACTACTGTACAGGGCCATGCCTTCGGGTTCTGCCTCGCTGGTTGCATCTCAGGTTCATGCTCATGCTGAAGCTAAAGGAAGCTACAGGTGGGGAGTTTAGGGTATATAGGGCTTTTATAAGGCTTCTAGAAGGTATGCAGACCTTCTATAAGGCTCCTATAACGGTAGCTACCCACCTGAAAATGTCCTAGATAAAGTGCCTCTGTGGTGACCGAAAGAATGAAAGCCGGTACCAGCCACTAGGTCGGAAGAACCTCGGAATGTCCTACGTGCAAAAGAGGGGTAGGAGGCCCATCAGAGAAGTTGTACCATCAAGCCTTATTCCACCGGGCTTCCTTAGTGACGGCGCTGCTGATCAGATGGGGGGGGTGAAGAGGAAAGGGATGGTTCCAAGACTGTGAGGTTAGCAAGAAGAAGCAAGCTCAAGTAGCTGAACCTGAGCCGGGGGCCAATTTATCGTGGAACGATGCAATACCTGTAGCGGGCTGGAGGGGAGCAGCTCTGGTGGCGGCACTTGCGCTTTGGCAACGTCTACCACTTTACTTATACCGGAAACAGCACAGCCAGCACCGACCAGGTTTAGCACCGCGACCAATTATGTCATGATGTGCCTTGCTACTGCCATTGTTACTGCTGCTGCTACTGCCACTGCTACTGCCGCCAACCGCCTCCGCTATCGCCCATTGTTATTAAATAGAATCCTCTAATTTGTTTTTGTTCTTTGATTTGAACTGTATGAATATGATAATGCTTTTTGTGCTTGGTTTCTGGGGTGCCAGGATCCCGGTACCCGGCACCACGAAAGCACTTGACCGCTTTATTTCCGTTATCTCGACTATTCTTGAAGGCTATATGGCTCATAGCTTCTTCTCGTTTAGTTGCGGGCGTGGTGCCGAGACCAGTCCTACTGCCACTTTGACTGCTACTTCTAGTCCTGCTGCGACTATGACGGCTGCACATCACAACGACAAAACCCCTAAAAGCCCAAACCCTAAACCGTGCATGTTCAATCCCACTCCGATCTGAAACTGCAGGGCCTTTCGTCACAAGTCGATGCCATCCACTGCGAATGCGAGGGTCTAGAGGCCCCCACTTGAGGCAAGGATGGAATCCGTCTTCTCCGCCAGATCTGTGCATGGAGGAACTGTTTGTCTTCTTCAGTTGCACTCTAGACTTTAAACCAAACACTGGAGCCTGAGTCTATCGTGCAGCCATAGCAAGTCAACGACGCACAGGAGGCCAGACCAGAGGATTGCAGGCGCCTGACGCCATCTGCCCCGGCGTCACCTGCACAGTGTGAAGAACGCACCGTCCAGCCCTCCAACGCCCTAAACCCTAAACGCCAGAATCTCCACCCCCTTAACCCTAAACCCTAAACCCCAAAACCCGAGCCCTCCAAAACCAGGTGTCAAGTCAAAGTCGCTCCCCCGACTTCCTGGAAGACCCGCATCTCTCGGATTTTTTACTCGACCTGAAGTCCTGGGACAAGCTCAGCAAAAGGCCGGCGAGACGACATCTGCCCTCCCTAGACTAGAGATGCTATGCTACGCTAGACTATTGCTGTACTATACCATAGCTATACTATACCAGACTACACTATAGTGTTGCTAAACTATACCAGGCTAAACTAAAGCTTCACTCTAAATCCAAGGGCAGGCCTTGACATTCATCTGCTCGAGAGCCCGCAGAAGCTTGTCCAAGAGCTGGTACTAGCAAAGAGAGGCGCTGAATTTCTTGGGTTTAGGGCCTCTAGAATTGAGAGTCTAGGGCCTAGAGAGTTTGTAGGGCTCAGGGTCTAGGGTTTAGAGGTTAGGGTCTAGGGTTTCGGGTTCAGGGTTTAAGGGACCAGGGCTTAGAGTTTAGGGCCTTGGGTTTAGGGTTCAGGGATCCCTTGCAGGGTCTCCGATGCACTCGGATACGCAGGAAGCTGAACGAAAACGACACGTTGTAGCCAACAAGCAGTCGCCATGGTCAAAGAGCACCCATTTCCGCAAGCGAACCGTGTCATTAACGGCTGCAACATCTCTGCATCGACTGGCTTTGAAACTCGACGTCAGGCAGCTGTCCCACACAGCAGGATAGTAATGACATTACATCAGTCTTTTGTGCTCCAACAGAAAGAACCATCACTTCACTCCATATTCTATGGCTGAGACGAAGACCCTACCATCAACGACGATAATGCTACTCCTCCGCACCCCGCGCCGCCTATATCCTAAACCGGGTCCTAAACTGTGACAGCTGCTGGAGTTGCGAGCTCGACAGGGAAGAAGCTGCTAATCCAGAGGTGGTAGGATAGAACGACGAAAACACCACAAATACCTACTGCACAGTGTCGATTGCGACTATTCCCTTCTAGTGGATATGGCCTTCCCCAGACTTTCAGAACAGCTACAGTACTGCAATCTTCTTCACATCCAAAATGAAGCCTGGCTATCTCCCCCGGCCATGTGAGACATTACCGTTAAGTCGCGGAATCTAGGCTCCTACGGGGCCTGTAGTCAGCATGTCGCAGCGGCAACCCGATTGACGGTAGAGATGCTCGGGACTTGTGTCATTGCATGGCATGGCCATAATTGGCATTGATCTCCCATTCTTGAGTAGAGTTCATCTTGCATTAACTACGTGTTGCGGCGAGCGACTGCGACATGCCCACGGCCCCAACTCTCAGGTCTCCATGGTACCCGGCACGAACTGAAGCGGTGGATTGCAAAAGATTATCGCCGAAACTTCAATCCGACCTTCGCAACTTGAAGCCTTCGTTCCGCAAGGGGTTACCAAGAAGATCTTGAAAAATACATCGGATGTACTGCGATCATTGAGCCGTTGTCTAAGGCCACGCCATCAGACATGGCTTCTCCTGAGAGATCCGACTCAATCCCTGCTGGCCGTAGGCCCTATAAATTTAAAGCCTTATAAAGCCTAAATCTTAACCCCTAAATCTTAAAACCCTAAACCTTAAAACCCTAAAGCCTAAATCCTAAACCCTAAACCTTAAAATACCCTCAACCCTAACCCCTAAACCCTAAACCCCAAACCAGGTCTGGGTCGATAATGTAAAACCTGCGCCCCAGCAGATCGTCCATCAGTACGTCAGCATCCAGGCTTCCTCTAGCTACTCACGTCGAAGCTGCGGGTGGGCGTACGTGGTTGAAGCTTGCAGCTGTTGTCAGCATTCTGGGTGGTTCTCTACATGAGGGTCCCTTTTAGGGTCCTTTTCACAAAGTGCCGCACTTTTGGGGGGACCTAAAAAGGGACCACTCTGTAGAAAACTACCCTTCTGTTGCAACTACAGTTCTGGAGTAGTCGTGGTGGTAGGCGCCAGCTTGCTCCCATGACCTTTTCGGGCTTCCGTGTTCAGATACTTGCCTCCCTTGCCGTCCTTCGTTCCGTAACGGCTGGCAACTGCTGCTGCTACTACTGCCAATGCTGCTGCTACTACTACTAGCACTAGTACCAGCACCTACTCTTGCTTGTGCTGCTGCTACTGTTATGACCCTTGTTACTTCTTCTGCTGCTGCTGCGACTACCATCAATACGATTCCAGCTGGTAGTACTGGTATTGCTACTTCTAGTGAGGCTCACGACCGAATTTCCTACGAGATGTCCTATCAGACAGTGGTTTCCTATGTAATTAGACAGCATTTTTCTACTAGATGGGTATTTCCTGTTCGTCAGCGGTTCTCCTATTACACAGTTTCCAATTAGATTGTTTTACTATTGCACAACGGTGAAGGGAACTCTCATTTTAAATGTATTGGCTCGGCGTGGTTGGCTTGGCTTGGATAGCTTGGCCTATCTGAGGTCATTGCAAAGTGGTTTCCACTAGATAGGTAAGAAAATCAATAAGATACGACAAAATCACAGCCCGAAGGGGTCATGCGAGCAAAGTAGTTGTGGTGGTGGTAGTAGTAGTAGTAGTAGTACTAGTAGTACTAGTACTAGTAGTAGTGGTAGTGGTAGTGGTAGTGGTAGTGGTAGTGGTAGTGGTAGTGGGAGTAGGAGTAGGAGTAGGAGTAGGAATAGGAGTAGGAGTAGTAGTCGTCGTCGTAGTAGTAGTAGTAGCAGCAGCAGTAGTAGTAGTAGTAGTAACATCCGTCGAGAGTCGTTCGTCTGCCATGGGCGTTCAGCCTGTAAGGTTCACTTCTACTCCAACTCGGGATCAGGTTTGTGCCGCCCAGGCATTGAGACTAGGCTGCTGGGCTAAATTGTTTTGGGCTGAGGGAGAATGAAACCATGACTGCAGAACTTGCTTGATCAGCGTGCTGGTCGCAGAGCCTTGCGAAATCAGACTCTCAGGCAGCTACACGCTTTTGACAAACTTCTTGACCTCCGACAGCATCTCTGTCGATAGCCGGAGGAAGCAGAAACTTATCTGGATGCAGGTTTGGCCGCAAGGAGGCACGTGCCCTACACTGCTGGACAGGCCAGCCTTAGACGTCGACTGACTTCATCGAGAGTTGCACTCACTGCCAAACCGCGCAACCACCCCAAACCGCCCGAATTCTTTGAAACCGGCGCGACAAGCTGCGAAACTGATTCCGCATGCCTCGCACGAACCCCAAACAGCTGTCGAATTTAAGCTGTGGGGATTTGCTAAAATTAGGCGGTCCCTGACGACGCCAACATGTGAAAGAGCTGGCGTTCCTCTTCTTCACTCATGTCGAAGCGATGTGGAAATACCACAACGCACATCAGTCGCACATGAGCAGTGCTTTTGACCCTAAACCCTAACCATCTTCACAACCTTCGATACTCGAAAACCCCATAGCCTCGGTTCATCGGCTATTTGTAGCTGCGGCTTTCAAAAGGTACGGGAACCCTAAACCCTAAACCCGAGCTGCGGCTTTCAAATTGTCGAAAGGTACGGGATGATGGGAGGCACCATGTGCCCGCTGCACAAACCTGGGCTGAGCTCTGAGGGCTCACATTGAAAATGTACTGCATTATCGTATATTGTATTACATTACACAACGGCATATTTTAAGTTCTTAATCACAAGTTCTACTAGATTATAATACATTCTACAATACCATGCGGTACTTGTTGAATTACATTCTTCTTTTGATTCTATTGTACCTCTGTTTGATTAGATATCATATTGTGTAGACTGGTTTTTTGTTGGTTTGTCATGTTAGACTATACCATATAACACTATGTGCAGGTACATTGAAACAACAGTTTTATTATATGAATACGTATATATATATATATAGATAGATATAGATATAGATACGCATATCGGTTATTAGTCTCTAGCTGTTACTTATTTTGATGCAGTGCGATATACTGTGTTAGACTGTGCCATTTACATTCTACTATACTATACTGCATTATATTCTGATCTATACACTTTGCACACAACCTATTCTAAACTGTATGTTGTATACCGTATATATTATGTTTTCTATCTTGAATGTCATCAATATCCCGTTATCATATCCTACATATTACACAACATCTGATGCTTTGTATGGCTAGGAACAGAAGAAGCAGTGATAATCTCGGTGAGAATGGAGGCCAGATGCTAAAGCCCATTTTGCACGGCTAAGCACTGATGATGAGCCAACACGAAATAAGACTACCAACACCGAATACTGCTCTGTATACTTACGATCAGATCAGCTCAACCGGCACAGCATGATCCGTAAGCTTCGAACCAGTGGTTGCACATGCTTGTCATCGATTGTCACCGTGTGTATCAATAATGGCTCGTGCTGACGGCGCTTCTTGTCTGTTTTAAAGCAATATCACGTTTCCCATATTCTGCCAGCATAGCACCAGCGGGAGCTCGGAGCAGCATTGTCTGCGACATGAACTGACCGTGCGAGGTTCTACGCATTCTGCTCATGTCGAATCATCGAACACAATAACAATACTCGCCGCATTAAACACAACCATAGGCATCACCTGATACTTGCACTGACTTGAACCATATGCCCTCTTCGAACGTTTGCAACTGGAATCAAAAAACACGGCAGCTCATGATCAGATAGAAGACCCCAAACCCTAATCCCTGAACGTCCAAGGGACCTCATCCCACCATGTTGCGCACCTCTGAAGGACACGCTGGAAGCCTTGGCACAACATGGTCGAGGCGAGCTTTCGGCTTCCAGAGCCCGGGTGGTCCCCAAATGTTCTGTGGCGCGGTATCCAGAGAGCCCAATATCCCGTAATGAAGGAATATACCATAAAATCATAGTATTAAGGCCCCTATTCCTTAATTAAGGCGTATTGGGCTCTTTGGGTAGGGCAGTTGGGATTTCGGGCTCAAGCCCTTGTTTCGACACACGCTCTAATCCTGGAAGGAAGCAAAGCATAGCAGCGTGTACGTAATGAAGTGTGCACACAATGCTGAATGGTCCTGGTTTCCACACCTCTTCAACTCAACATCGACATGCCGGGAGCCAAGAAGCCTTCGAACCCTTGCGCCGGGTTCCAGCAGTCACAACGGTGGCACTTCGTTCCTGCAGGGCTTGCACAAAGGCTTCGGCAGCACTTCTCCGAGACTCTGGTGCTGCAGAGAATCCTGCGACACCAATTCCTGATGTGAGCCTCCACCAGTCGCCCCTCAACCCTAAACCCAGGGCCTCTGACAGCGACCTTTACCATGTACGGAGGGCGGCAAAAGACCCGCGTGCTGTGGATTGCAGTCTCGAAGTCCGAATCCTGTGGGAGAGCAAGGGAAAGATGAACCTAAATCGTATAGGAACCCCAAACCCTAGACCCAAAAACCTAAAACCTAAACCCTTATATGACTGAGCCTTATGCCGACCTCCAGAAACACCAGTAGAGGCTTGTTCAAGCTGCACTTCTGTGCTGTCAGCAACAGCCTGGGCTGGCTCAGTATGGAATAATAAGAAGAACAATACCCGTAATACAGGTAACAACAGCAATAGTCATAATCATGTATAGCAATTATAACAGTAAGCAAAACAATGCTAGGATCAACAACAATGCAATGCAATACAGTACCATGCCATACCACACAATACAATACGATGCAATACAACAAATCATAAAATAACAATTATAAGAAAAAGTAGACGAACGTCAATAACAACAATAATACTGAGTAATATTGATAAACTACTAGTAGTAATAAAGTACTCATAGGTCTCGTCCTCCTCCTCTTGCTCCTCCTCCTCAATCATCATCATCATCATCATCATCGTTACCATCATCAGCATCATCATAAGAAGAATAATATTAATACATGTAAAAATCGTACGACCCTTGAAGCACTTAATCCGCTGTAGGCTGTATGCCTCGATACTGTTTTCGTTTAGCGGAGATTTAGGTTCAAAGGGCTATGGTATACAGGACTTGAAGCGTTTGATACAGTGGCGGGGGGTTTGGATTTAGAGGGGCCTTTGTTGGGCCTTTTTGAATGGGATGTTGTTTTAGGGTTAAGGGTTTAGGGTTACTAGGAGAGGAGTAGAAGCTACGATTTGGGGCTCTCAGGGCTTGATTACGCGTGTTAGGGCTTCAGGTTTGAAGTGGTTTCGGTGCAGAAAGGGTCTATGGAGTCGAGAAACTTAAGGGTTCATAGGGGTTCAAAGCTGCAGGCTTATGTAACAGTTTACGGCTCATATGGCCTATGTCATAGGGCAGGGCCTATGGCGTATTCTGAGCTATGAGCGACCCTATGAAGGAGTAGCTGAGACAGCAACTAATCAGGGCAAGAAGTAAAGCTGACGCAACAAGCACGGCAACAATATTAGAGCTGGTGGTAGTAGGTGCGCAGCCGCCATTCAATGACTACCACTGTTGCTATAGTAGTGTTTCTACTGCAGCTGTGGTAAAAAAAAGAACCAAGACTGCGCACCCCTGATTTCGACAGTCATGCTAATGACTGGGAACGTTCTGGCATTTGTTGCCATGGACGTGACACGTGACCATAATTATCCGGACCATGGTCGTGCACGCCCGTGTCCGAGTCGAACCGAGAAAGCAAGCGAGACTGTCGGCTTCAAGCAACCAAAGGAAACACATGCAAATACTACTCTCTAGGTGGTCGGATTCTGTCTCGACCTCGGCCCTCTCGCTGCTTCTCTCTTTGAATATTGATTGCATCTAGCTGCAGCACAAAGCCGAGCGCACCCTGAAGCTCAATACTTGCATGCCCAAAAGACTCTTTGAGAGCTTCCACGGTGGTCACTTCAGCCAGAACTGTGACGCCCATGCGCTGAGCATGTAGCGACAAAGCCTCAGGCTGAGGCATCGAAAGGGTTTAGGGTTTAGTTAATCTATCCCCGGCACAGTACGGCCGGCGATATTGCCATGTAGCAGTGATGTGCCGGAATCTCGGTTCGAGAACATCAATGACGACTTTTGCTGCATTCACTAGACCTGCGTTAGTCTTGTCGTTCACGAGCATACTCGTGCAGATCGTCAATGCCGCTTTCAAAAGTCATTTGCCAGCGGAGTTGCCTGGACTACTACAGCTTTGACGTCGCTTCCTATCAACCCCAAGCCGAGTTGGAACATGAGGCAAATCACCGCTCTCCGCAAGATGCAAGTGCAGCCAGAACCCACTCGCCCTTACCGGGGGCTGAAAGTTAATTTGTTCTGGTATGAGTTAAGGTATGTTCCTCAACTAAGGGGCACTGGGCTCGCTGGAATAGAGCTGAAAGAGATTTTCACTGCCTTTGGACACATTCACATGCTTACAACTCTGGCAGTCCATAACCCAGAAAACGAGCGCTGATTTTGTCGGCTCATGCGGTGTAGTGCTCGGAAGGGTTTAGGGTTCAGGGTATAAGGGTTCTCCCACATGAAACCCATCACCAGAGTATACTTCTAGCATGCCGAGGAAACATTAAAAGACAATCCCGGAGAAGCATACTTCAATTGCAGAGCCGTCGGTGAGCAGGGCACACCTCATGTCAGTGGCATGAAACGCCCTTACCTGTGTTACATTCTTCATCCAAGCCGCCAGTGCATTTAGTTCCTCTCTCATTGCAATGATCACATGGGGCAATGCCTTGGGCCAGGGCCACGTTGCTAGTCAGCAAGCGAGATGTAGACAAGCCCGTCACATAGTACACGATGTATCAACTCCTTCTCTGAATATCGAGCATGGTCGAGATCCTGCCTAGATTTTGTCTGGGCAGCTGCCAGCCTTCACACTGGCAACAGTCCATTGGGCTTTGGTGGCCGGAAGAAGAATGAACTGTCCTCGTGCTACTGGACATCCCCTTCGATTTCTCCTACCCATTGCAATGGCGTTAGCATTTGGAGCAAGAGAAGTCTTTGTAGCTTTGTTCTGCAGGGCCTACTTACTCCGGCTGCACAAACGGAAGCCAATAAGAACAAACTCGGCTGCTACTACTGCAAGTGCTACTGCCGCAGCTGCCGCTGCTGCCGCTGCTACTACTACCACGACTATTACGACGACGACGACTACTACTCCTTCTACTACAACTACAACTACGACGAATACTGCTACGCTTGCCCCTGCTGCTGCTACTACCGCTACTGCTACTACTGAAAATCACGACGACGACGATTACGACTACGACTACGACTACGACTCCGACTCCGACTACTACTACTACTACTACTACTACTACCACTACCACTACCACCAGATGTGTTTGTAGCTGGGCCGTTGAGCAGAAATATCCAAAACAGCGTTGGAGATGAGCAAGACAAGAGGACGAGAAGTCTTCTGCAGTGCTGTCGTGTAGATGTTTCCTTGCTAGAAACGAGATGGCTGGCAAACTTGGAGGCCCATCCACCTTCCGACTGCTCGCAAGTTCCTCCAAGCGTCAGGATCCAAGTCGTCCAAGTTGGGCGCCTCGGGCGTGGACCTGAGAGGCTGTGCTGTCATGTGCTGTCATGTGGCATATACAAGCAGAACTTGCAATTCTTTGAGCAGGAACTGTGCATACAGGCAGCAAAGCATGAAACACAGCATGGAGGCTTGTGTACCAAAAGTACATGTAAATACATCTGTTCATCTTCACAAACTAATATGTAATTGCATATGCATGTACGAATCTATCTCTGGAGGGACTGAGAAAAGGAGCCTACAACCCGTCCGAAAGTTAGAAGAGGCAGTCCTGACCGAGGATGGTACGACATATGAGCATGCAGTTTCGGGATTTCAATTTTGGGCAGATTCGTTGTTGAGCTTGATCTGGGGGTGGGTCGGTCACAGAGTATTCTTTTAGACACCTTGAGGAGAATCAGCGGTTTATGTTGTGGACAGGAACTTCAATCCCTGAGCCAAAGCCGGTGCATTCCTGTGGCTTTACGAGACACCCAGATAGGTAAAGGACGGGGTTTAGGGCAAAGTTTAGGGTTTAGGCTATCTTCAACGCTGTATATGAAGAAAGTCGACCACGAAGGATACTGTAGAGATAGAGAACAACTGTTGCGCAGGGCGTAAAGTGCTTTGGCCAAACATCCAACTTCAACCGTAACGACTCAATAACCGCAAGCCTTGACTTTTACTCGACTGCAACCGACGCTGCAACGCAAACCTTTTCACTCATACTCTCATGCAACCAAAGGCCCTACACCCGTGAAGGAACAGTGATAGCCGGGAAAGAGGCGACATCGCGAAGTCGGAGAGCGGCAGGACGAAGAGGCCGGCTGTGTGTGTGTTTGAGCCCGAAGCCGCAAATGAATCTGGATCGTCGAATGTCTATATACCGACGGTTTCGGGTTTATGAATATATTATATTAGTTAGAACAGGGTTCTTCAGGGGTGCTGAGGGTTGAAGGGTTACCAAATAGAAGCCCGACTGACTGCCAATATCGTTCCTGAGGGCTCCTTCTTGGAAGCATGGTATAATCGACCCCAAGACTTACAGGCCCCGACATAGGATGAAATTCAAAACGCATTATTATTTTAAGCAAGCTCAAAAATCGTGTGCAGGGTTGAACTGACGATGTTGACGACAAAGAACTTTGCAACATTACTCGGGCGGAGCCATGCTTTCGGAAGAGTGGAAGCCTGAATTGGTAGCTCCAGCTCCAGTCTGCAAAAATGTCACACAACGACCGTACTGGCATCAACATTCATGACCACAGTATTCACCATGTCAACAACAGTCCTCCTACTGTAGTTGGGTCTTCCGGTCATTTGCCTTGACCGCCGTTGACCCAGGGATTGGTTTATAGGGATACGGGTTTGGATTGAGGGTTCTTGCGTTGGCATGCTTACGCCCCAACAGCTTCCTGAAACCCAAAAGCCGCGAAACGCACCCTGAACCCTAAACCCTAACCTCCTAAACCTAAAACCCTAAACTCCGAAACCCCTAAACTCCTAAACCCCGAAACCCCTAAACTCCTAGACCCCGAAACCCCTAAACTCCTAAACCCTAAACCCCTAAAACACCAAACCGCCTCGAAGTTGCTGGCCTGTTGCTTGAGCTCGGCCCGGTGGCTCGCTAAGACGCGTGATACACGAAAGACCCGCCTGCGATCTGAGGATGGGGCTTAGGGTCCAGCGTGTGGGGGGTGTTGTTCAGGGTTTGGGTTGTTTTAAGGTTTGTTTTAGGGTTTATGTAGGCTTTTGGAGATGAGGGTTTGTGGGCTTGTGGTTCAGGGTCTTGGGGCATACTGTACCATGCGTACATGCCTATAACGATGCACCACACACACAATGCATCCATACAGCGTAGTAAGGTGTATGAAAGTGCGTAAATGAATAAGCAAGAAATAAGTAAATAAGTGAATGAATATAACAAATACTATATACATACAGACACACTAACTACTGTTTCAAAACTCCTTACATACATATGTATGTATAATATATATATATATATATTTATATATTTATATACATACGCATGGATACATGTATGCATGCCTGTCTGCATGTATGCATGGATGGATGTATGTATGTATGCATGTATGTAGTTAAGGGCCCAAATCGCCTGCGCGGGGCAATAATTTTGTAGGCCCCAGCACCCGCCCTAGGTGCTCCTGCCGGGAATACAAACCATCCTCTGTTTGCCGCGGACTCAGGCATCGCCCATGTGCCATCTTTGATGTTGCTGTGGGGATGGGGCAGCTGTTCAGTTTGCTGGTTACATCCCACCCCGGTCTGGTGAGTGCATAGAATGTCTATTTTGCGCCACTGCCACTTTTGATTAAACGCAGTTTGAATTCATCTTGCGAGGCGAGCGTCGTTGTCCGACTCAACCGCAACGAACGAACGAACGAATGAATGAATGAATGAATGAACGAATGAATGTATGTATTTTTGCATGTATGTACGGAGGTATGCATGTATGCATGTATGTATGCATGCATGTATGTATGTATGTATGCATGTATGCATGCATGTATATACGTATGTATGTATGTACGTATGTATGCATGTATGCATGTATGAATGTATGCGCTGATGTGTATGTGTATGTGTGTGTGTGCATATATGTATGTGCATATATATATATATGTATATGCACATACATATTATACACATACTCATACGCACACGGCTCAAGAGTCAGAGCGGAAAGACACAGGCTTGTTTGCCAGGCCTTTTGAAGGTCTTCTCTATTTTCCACGCGGCCTGGGCGGCGAGGGAACATCCCAAACCACAAGCCAAACCTGCGAGCCCTGGGCCAAGACTAGGCAAGGTTACAAGGCAGGAAAAATGCAGAAGTTCAAAATCCTGAAGAAATGCAGTGTTGCAACGACGTAACGAGACATTCACACTGCCATAAGGTTCCAGTAGAGGATCTGAGTTTATGATCCTGCGGACCAGCAGCGAAAAAGCTGCAAAAGCAATCCAAGGTCGAACATCCACGCAAACCTACACAACTCTTCCCACCTTGCTTCAACTGTCAACCCTCAACTTTTCCTAGCAGCACTGATGCAAGCTCAAGGCAGACCTCTTCATATAGAGTCAACGCTGAGACAAGCACAAAGGCCGCGGAATCTAGGCTTTCCAGCTGGTCTTTGGCAGCAGCCAGCTCCTTGCAAAAACATGATGGCATGTGGGGTTCATTTATGGTCGGGTTCTGCTGGTTCTGCTTAAGTAAGGCAGTCTACAGAACAGAAAGGCAGATGTTGCTACAATGAAAGCGGCTAACTGCCTGCCATATTCTTCCAGATAATGTTACTGCCCGAACTTCTTGCTACAGCACCACGACCACCACAACAAGATGTCAAGGCATCTTGAGGCACCGTCAGAATGGTGCCGTCCAACTGAATCAAAACAACTAAATCCTAACCGCCAAACCGTAACTCCGCAGGACACCTTCAGCACGAGGCACTGAGGAGACGCGCACAATACAGGGCTTACTTAATTACTCGGCGATGCAGACGACAAAGCCATGGTACGTCTTGAAATCGGACTCAGTCTGAGTGCATTCGCTTTGGCAAAAACATTAGAACATGTGTTCGTGTTATGGTTTGGGCACATGTGAACTTTGCATGTTGAGGGATTTGTTTCGGCGCATTTACGTTTTGCTTGATTTGTGGCTTCTGTTTGCGAAATCCCGAAATAAATTCTGCGACGTAGTAGTAGTGGTAGTAGTAGTAGTAGTAGTAGCAGCAGTCGTCGTCGTAGTAGTAGTAGTAGTAGCAGTAGTAGTAGAAGAAGTAGTAGTAGTAGTAGTAGTAGTATTAGTATTAGTATTAGTATTAGTATTAGTATTAGTATTAGTATTAGTATTAGTATTAGTATTAGTATTAGTATTAGTATTAGTATTAGTATTAGTATTAGTATTAGTATTAGTAGTGGTGG
>CAJNJA010006082.1:173-17183 GCA_905231915.1 Symbiodinium necroappetens
TGTGTGTGTGTGTGTTTGTGTGTTGGCCAGTTCTGTTTGTAACCTACGATTTCGGTAATGTGGTGGCCGATGCAGATTTTCACTAGATTCCCAAGCACTCTTTCTTAGGCTCTCTTTTGCCTTCGGCAAAAATCGAAGCCACTGAGTCACCGAGCACTGCTTGCCAGCCGAGTTCTACGGCTTCTTGGACTTCTTGTCGTTTGCATCTTTCTTCCGCTTCTTCTNNAAACCCTAAACCCTGTTAAGGCCCCTGTATGAAGGCTTCAAGTGCTCTCCCTTCAAGGGCCAAGGGCTCTACTAGCGGCTCTGTAAGGTCTTTTCCACGGGTTCGTAACATGTCGGTTTAGGGGTTTTGGGCTTAGGGCTTGGGGGTCTTTCACGGCTGTATTTGCGAGACTCTAGGGCTGTTATCAGGACTTTAGGGGTAGGGTCTACGGCTTGAGGGATTTCTTGGGATTTGGGGTTTATAAACCTACGTCTAGTAACATGCTTTCTGCAAGGTTGTGCCGGAATAGGTCCTATAGAGGCTGGCAAAGGGCTCGTCGAATCCTTGAAAGACCCGGTAAACCTCCTAAACCACCCTAAACCCCTCAAGCCCTATAAACCTTAAACTTAAACTTCTTTCTAAAACCCTAAACCCTAAGAAGGTACTCGAATTGCTGCTTACTTCGGGCCCTTCCTCCAGGTTTGCACAAGGACTGCCGCGTCCAGAAACATGTTTTGGCGCCCAGAACTTGTCGTTTCAGGGTCTGAAACTCAGGGTTTAGAGTTTAGGGCCTATGGTTCGGGATTTAGGGTATAGGGTCTTAGGATTTAGAACTGGGGGGTCAGGGTTCCGGACTGAGTACCAGACGGGGTCCAGGTGCCCACAAGCCGTGCACCGCTGGGGCATAACGCCCGAAGCCCTAAACCCGACTATAGGGGCCTTCACGGCTGCTATTCAGCCTGAATAGTAATTCGGCTAAGGTTTAGGGGTTTAGGGGTCTATGGTTTAGGGTTTATGGTTGAGGGGTTTATGGTTTAGGGTTTGGGGGTTTGGAGTTTGGGGTGAGATGTAACAATATAGGGGCTACACTTTCGCCCAAGAATCCCCGGGCTTCCATGCTGGCCTGGTAAAAGGACAGCGGCTCAGCCTTAGCATCATTGTCAGTATCGTTAGGGCTTAGGGCTTTAGGGTTTTAGGGTTTAGGGCTAGGGCTTAGGGAGGTGGCGAAGAGGCTCTAGACTGTGGAAAGGCATGTGGCATGGCTTCGGGTCAGGGGTTTGCTTTATGGGAAGTTCAACCCTTACGGCTGCAGGGATACCCTTAAGGAACTCCGATGCCAGAACACTAAACCCTAAACCCAAACCCTTCAACCCCTAAACACTTGAGAACAGGAGACTCGTACAAAGCGTCAGAAACCGAACCATGAAACGACTGCAACTACTGCTTCCAAGGAGGATGGGAAAAAGACGTCACCCAAAACCTTTGCAGTTTTAAAAACCATAAGTGCGCCCACATATATATATATATATACACACACACATACATACACACATACAATTGCGGCTGTCGGGTTTAGGGTCCATACATGAAGCACCCAACGCCCCCTAAACCCTAAACCCTTAACTCTAAACCCAACTCCAACTCCAACCCCCCCCCCCTCATCGACATCCCCTCAGTGCGAGACTAGCCCGTGCTCTCCTCGCGCCCAGAAAGCCGCTGTTTTGGGTTTAGGGTTGAAGGCTGAACATAGTGGTTTAAAAGGATTATACGGTTCCGGCGGGCATGAAGAATCGCTCTCCCGTTTTCAATTCTCAGAGTCTGCATGAAAGTTACATGTACGGGAACAAACGGCGTGACTGGACCGGTACAGAGACTTCTTTTAGCTTTGCTCTCGGTGTTAGCTCAAGTCAAGGCCTTGATCCAAAATCGCCTTTGGGAAGGTGTTGTGGCTTACGCGTGGGCTAGTGATCACCAAACTTGTGGACATGAGCACTTAGCTGGTGAATTGTCTGGCGGTTGGCGTACGAGCCCATCCAGCAAAGCTGGGCTTAATTAGTTGAGTTTCCAGCACACGAGCCCATCCCAACAACAACAAACAACCAATGCAGCCAAGACGTAATGAATTCGTTCTCAGGCTCGTGCCCCGCAGATCTGGCTTGAAGAAGTGGGCTTTGACGGCGTATTATCTCAGACAAGTAGCCTGATAGCCCCAAACCCAAACCCCACACACCCTAAACCCCACACCCCAAACCCTATGCCCTAAAGCGTGACTTGGCCAGCGCTCCGTGAAGCTCTCGAGAACCTCCCAAGGTGAAAGCGCCGTGGCCACTATCGCTGCGTTCCACCTCAGTTGGGAACTAGCCGTTGGGGCGTAGGGTTTTGGGGTTTGAGGGTTTTAGGGCTCGGGTTTAGGAGTTAGGGTTTGGGGTTTGGGGCTTAGAGTTGGATGTTGGGTTTTGGCACATCTGGGGCTGAGGGTTCTAGGGATACCGGTTCGAGGCCTTAGGGCCTTAGGGTACAGAGGACCGTGACAAGCATTTTGGACATCACCTTAGTCGGCCCTTGGGCCGTGCTCCCCGGCTCTTGGTTTAGGGTTCAGGGTTTAGAGAATAGGGTTTAGGGTTTATAGGGTTTAAGGTTTAGGGTTTAGGGTTTAGGGATTGTAGGGTTTAGGGTTTAGGGTAGAGAGAATAGGCTTGGGGTAAATAGGGTTGTAGGGTTTGAGTTTGCGTATTCGGAATTGGGGGAATGAGTTGTAGGGACTACTAGAAGGGACTCCCATTCCCTACTAAGAACCAGCGAGTCTTCTTGGTTCTTGCCACTCATGGGGCCGAGGGGCTGAGTAGTCCTGGGGCTTTAGGGGGTTGTCGGAGCTTGTCGCGCATTTAGGCTTTAGGGTTTTAGGGTTTAGGGTTTAGGGTCTAGGGTATAGGGTTTAGGGTTTAGGTTTTAGGGTTTTTTTATGTGCATGCCAGCTAGAAGCAAGCATCCGTTCTGGATTCAGTGCAGGGGAGTCAGCACAGTCGTAGTCGTCATCGTCATTAACATTCGCAGCATGCCTGCCACTATCAAGCTATCATCATGAACAACCTCATCATCATCAATATCATCTAACATCATCCTCATCCTCGTCCACATCCTGATCCTCATCCTCATCGTTGCCATGATTGCCGAAACAGCGGCATTCTTCATGACCACAGGCCAGAGCATTCGAATCAGTCTCAGTATCACGCTCTTCTTTGCAGCCGATTTCATCATCAGCCGTACAATGGCAACAACGACAACGGCGGCGACGGGGAGTCAAAATTTCGCCCCGCTAATTCCTAAACCCCCCAAACATATAGCCTACACCGTCCTACGCCCTATAGAATCTATAGAAGCCCTAAGACGCCCCCACATACTGGATGAAAGCTCGACCTTCAAGGTATATTTGGCACGGATGTTTGTCGTAACTCATGCTTTAGGGTTCGGGGCTTATAAGGGGTTGGCTTCATGATGCCGATTAACAGCTTTGAAATCTGAACAAAGGCCGAAACTGTTGGCCACTCAGGCCCCAGCCCAGCGAGTGGCTAGCTCGGTGGCTCCCTGCAACGTCGACACCCGGCGGGCCTTCTAGAGAAAGGCGGCTCCAGAGGACCATCGAAGGTCTGGTAGGGTTTAGGGTTTAGGGTTTAGGGTTTAGGGTTTGGGGTTTGGGGTTTGGGGTTTAGGAAGGTCTGGTAGGATTCACCCTAAACCCTAAACCCCTACAGCCCTAAACCCTAAAGCCTAAGTATTACGGCGTAGCCATTCGGGAGATTTCGGACAGAGGATGCAGCGCGTCGAGCGGCGTAGGAGGCGTCCCTGAAGCAACCCCTCACCCATTAAAGCTTCGGGTTTAGAAACTCAAGATTTAAAGCTCAGGGAGGTTAGGATTAGGGTATAGCGCTTCCTGTTAGCTCTGGAATTTAGGAAAACCCCTCCCCGGAAGCCCCTGCGCAGAATCTCGACTTCAGGAGCCCCTCCGCACTCAAGAACAAAACCTCATCCTCGGTTCTATACTGAGGCTTTCTTGGGCACCTCGACGAACCTAAACTCCTAAACCATCCTACACCCCCAGCCCTAAGCACTAAGTCACTAAGTGTAGCAAGCTCAAGGCTACACCCGCAAAACCGGAAAATCTAACACATTTCCACACAAGTCTCAGATATCAGAAGCCTTCTCCTCCGAATCCTCAACCACATAGACCATGTCATGTGCCCTCCATTCCAAAACTAATCCCGACGCTCAAGCTGCCGTCTGCCTGATGCTCCAGTTCCGCTGCAAGGTCCTCAAACGGAATTTCAAGGAACAACGGCAGCAGCGCGAAAAACAGCAGTAACAAAAACAACAACTCTTCACTGATGCTGCTGCGTGTACGTGTACCACCTGTACTACTACGACGACTACTACTACTGCTCTCCTACTCCTACTCCTACGCAACTCCTACTCCCACTCTATAGACCCATATATCAAAGCCCTGCTAATCCCCTAAACAGACCTGAGATACCTTGAAGCCACTCCTAAAACGCTCGAAATACTTCCCAACTCTAAACCTTAAGCTCCATAAAACCCTGGTCGTTAAACCCCGCAGCATCCCAATCCCGCAACGCTGTAAATTCGAGAAAACACAGCAAAATCAGACACTGCTGACTCAGTCCCATTTCTTACACACATGTGTGTATATTATATATATATATATGTCTATATATATATATATGTCTATATATATATATGTATATGTATATGCGCATGTATATGCATGTGTATGTATATATATATACATGCGTGTGTTATATACATATATACATATGTGCGATTATCTGTACTTTGCTAGCAAACGGCACTGTAAGCTTCCGACATCGGCGCTGCGGGAGCTGTGGGAAGAGGTGGCTTTCTGAGTCCTCGGCAGGCTTTCAGGGATGCCGAGTCAAAACCAATACAGGAAGCTATATGGCAGTAGTAGTCGTAGTGGTCGTCGTCGTTGTAGTCTTGGCGGTGGCGGTGGTGGTAGTAATACAAGTGGAAGTAATACAAGTACTACTACTCACTACTCCAATAAGACTATACACAACACAACAGCAGTCATAGTAATAGTACCGGTGCTGGTACTTGTACTAGCAATAGCAAAAGCAAGAGTAAGAGCAATAGCAATAATACATATCACAAAAATCATAGTTACAGTAGTATTAAATATGACAATGCTAAACACTACCCACGACAATAATAACAGTAAACATGAAAACAAAATCAATATCCTCACCGATGATAACAATAAAAATAATAATACTCAGAGTCGTAGTAATGACAATAATAATAATGCTACTCATATTCACAATAATGATGGTAATAATAACAACAATATTTTCGTGCTTTTTCACTGACTACTAGTATGACTATTATTATGACTATCATTGTCAGGAGTATCATGGTTAACTTCTGCTTTAATTTCTATTAGTATATCCACACCCATAATTTCGATGATATCACTAATCGTAATACTATTAACAATATTGTTATTTCAAGAACAACAATGATGGTATACTACTCTTGATAATCGTAAAAATATAGTGGCAATGGTGAGAACATGTCAAATCGAAAAATAACTACCTAACCAAAGCAACAAACAGATGACTACATTATGCCCGTGCAGATCCCCAAACAGTGAAAGATCATACCAGAAGCATGCCATTAGGATCAGAAAGTCACGATAACTGTCACATCTCAACGGGCCTGGGCTGCTGGGGAGGGAAAACATGCCATCTGTGCTTTTCAGAACCAGCCGACCACCATGAACACCAGGCTAGGAGACCGCAAAGAGACCAAAAGAACACTAAGAGACCACCAGCAGACCAGCAGGAAACAAGCATTGTGTGGGATCTTTGTCGTGCTTCATAATTCTGATAAATTAGTCCTGTGCAGGCTGCGTTGTCTTTATCCGATCGGCTGCAACTCACTAGTGAATGATCGATCCATTGGGATTAAACAGCATGGCAAAGTCACAACTTTGACACAAGTGCAATCACACCTTTGACACAAACACAATCGCGCAAGCCCGAGCCGGCAAACCATTTTATGTCAAAGCTGTTGCCTTCGGGACGCCAGATGGGTGCGATATGCAGCGTGGCAAGTAGAGTTTCTCAACGATTGATGGGCTGTCCTTTTCCGCGCCCATTTCTTACCGACGATGCTGTACCCTAAACCCTATCATTATTAGGGAGCCTCGTCCACCTTGAGAAACTCCCACAACCTGCTCTTGGATCAGTTGCCAGTGCATACGGCCCGAGGTCGAAGTCTAGACGAATTGGCGTAAGAAGCCTAAATGCCCAACACTCCCAAGCTTGCCCAGTTAAGGATTTCAACAAGAGACCAGCCGTATCTGCAGGCAGTTGGGCTCATAAGGCGTTCACCTAAACCCTAAACCCTAAACCCTAAACGCAAAACCCTGAAACCCTAGCTGAGAGCTTCAGCTTCGTCGTCCTCGGGTCTAGAGTTCTTCGAATTGCTGGTGCTGTAACAGTCTGAATCGGTCTGAAGAATGAGAATACTTTCCCCTTGTTATCATGGATGCCTATAGAAGCATACTGTAATATGCCACCAAACCCTGTTGTGATTTTGAAGGCCTCTGTATATTACGTACTTTCCGGCTTCCAAAGTCTCTATATCATGCCGGATGTCTGAAGATGATCACAACTTCAACCCATATCGGGCCCCTGAACAGTGCTCATCTCCAAACCCGCAACAAAACCATGATCTTGGGATTTAGGGTTTAGGGATTCGGCGATTTTTTTCTGAAAGGGCTGGGCGGGCTTCCATTCCGAAGGCCAAGCGATGGTGCTTTGGCCTGGCCTGGTCTCAAACGGTGCAGCAATGTTAGGATGCCCCGTCCCCCTCCGACAGGTTAGATCGGGTTTAAGGTTTAGGTTTTCATGCAGGGACGACTCGGGTTTAGGGCTTCAAGAACCAAGGGTCTTTCGTTTCAAGGTGGTATGCTCATAACTAACATGGTTTCACCTCCGTTTGTCTCAGACAGGGTGGGGGAAAATGCTGTAATACTTCCTCAACTTATGATTCGTTATTTTGAATTTTTGTGACCATATATGCAGGCTTATTTTTCCAAAGTGGTTAAGGTTTGCGGATTAGGTTGAAGGCTCGAATCAGGGAGCCGAAAGCATGATGGGGAAGGGGAGTGGAAGAGGGTGGGGGCCTCTGTGCACACTGCCGCAGAAAGCGGATGGCTCCGCTTATGAAATCATGCATGGAAAAGGCTGATTGCAGTCTAGCCGCGAGCTAAGCATCCAGGTCTTCGGTAACTCCGATCCCATGCTCGCCAAGGCCATTCATGACTAATTCTTTCCGCAATAGCCTAACGATTATGTGGTCGGGCTGATCGGGTACGGGTGACCAGACTCGACGTCTTCGAATATTGGGGCGTAGGGCATAGGGTTTACGGCCTGGGGTATACAGTAGCTTTTCGGGCTTCGCGCGGCGATGTAGATTTGGAGCTTTGCTGCCGGCACAAGCCACCAACCCGAGTCCTAAACTGGCTCTGTCTAGGGCTCGTGTTTAAGCAAACCCTAAACCCTAAACCCTAAACCCTATAAACCCTAAACCCTATAAACCCTAAACCCTATAAACCCTAAACCCTAAACCCTAAACCAACCCTAAACCAACCCTAAACCCTAAAGGGGCTTGAAACCTCGAACCTCACAACCTTGTCATGCACGAACGATTGATTACGGCAGCCCATGGGCCCAGCTCCTTCTGCACAACCCCCACACACGGCTTAGGCTTTAGGGTTTAGGGTTTTTAATTTTTAAGCCCGAAACCGCGACGTGCACTTCTGTCTAAGTCCCCTGATCCATGAGGTGCTACGTCACATAGTGTAGGTTTTAGGCGGTCGCCTGACGCCATTCCCCCTTGGACAGTAATCTGCAGAGGGACCATCACGAATCACTCCAAGAGCAATACACCTGGCTTAGACAACTGGGTAAGCCTTGGCCTATTCGGCCGATGCTTTGCTGTGATTACGTAGAACCGGCTTGTCGATAAGTTGAGAAACAGATAGGAAGGCTATACGAAGTGTTGAAATAATACACTACCAATAATACAATTAAACATTGTAATATACTGTGATATATTGTAACATACTATAATAGCGGTAAGACATGTTATCAATATTTAGTTAAGTTAAATAAATTATAATTCAATTAATTAAATTAAGCAGATTAATTATTAAGTTAATACTTATCATGACCTATTCTATGAGCTGCTCGTGCGAAGCTCACGGTCGCCACGCAGATCCATTGTCCGGCGTGCGAGCGTGCAGTGGCAGTAGAGCCTCGAACACAAGGCGATTCAGCAGGGTTTAGGGTTTAGGGTTTATGGACATTGTATAGGGTTCATTTAGTATCCTTAAGCCCTAAACCCTTCAAACAAAAACCCTAAAATAGCAAAACACATCCCTTAAAAAGCCCCAAACAGGGAAAGCTACCTGCCTGGCGCCTGGAAATTCGGAGATTCAGCTTCAGGCTGTTAAGCCGAGGATTCTTTCAAAAGTGCCAACGGTGATGAATTCAATGAACTCAGGGTTTAGGGTACTGAGTTTGTTGAAACTTATTTTTGGAACCTGTTTCAGCAGAGATCCGAAGCCCGAACCCCAGACCAAGCGAACAACAGCCGCCACAGGCCCTGAATGCTAAATACGAAGCCCTGAGAGAAGGCACTACCTGGACCCAAAACCGTAGAATCCTAAAGAATCAGAACTCCACATGCCATGGGAGCCAAGAAACCTTGAGTGTTACTAGGCGTTTGTCGTTGAGGCCTTAACTTGCGCTCGTATGTAGGCATCACGACCAATCCTACAGGTTTTCAGGGCCAAGGTTTTAAGGTTTTGGGTCTCGGGTTTATTTGGGGTTTAGGGTTTAGGGTTTAGGGTGTTCTTCTGACAAGGTCAATGGGTTAGCAACAACACTCATCGGGTTGGAAGTGCGTCAGTTGGGTAGTCCGAAATCGAAACCTTAGTTGCCTTGCATATGCTCTACTTCATCGAACTGGACCGGTGAACCTGCCATAGTTACATTAGGCGTCACAGTTCAGGGGTTCAGGTTTACGGGCTTAGCTTCGGGGTTGGGGTGTTGGTGCTCGTTGTTAAGAAACTAACACCACAATAACATAAGGTATAGGGTGGCATGAATTGTTCTTACTAGAATTTCGCCAGCTCCATGCTTCTCTAATCCTAAACGCCTCGACCCTTAACGGCCTATTAGCCCTGAAACGCTTGAACATCCAACACCCCAAACCCCTGCGGGTAAACCCAAAACCCTAAACCCACACCCCAAACACCACAGCCCAAAACCCCAAAACCCCAAAACCCCAAACCCAAAACCCCAAATCCCAAACCCAAAAACCCAAACCCCAAAACCCCAAACCCAAAGCCTAAACCCCAACGCCCAAACCCTAGCCCCAAAACCCGAAACTCCAAACCCAAAACCCTAAACCCAACACCCCAAAACCGTAAACAAAAAAAAAAAAACTGCCCAAGGCCTCGGTCAATTTTGGAAGGCCCTCGGAGGGTTCGGTGGTAGGGTTTAGGGGTTTTGGGGTTAGGGGTTTAGGGTTTAAGGGCTTTGGGCTCTAGGGTTTAGGGGTTAGGGCTTAGGGCTTTGGGCTTTAGGGCTTTGGGCTTTAGGGTTTCTACGGCTCAGGAGACTTGGTCGCCTTCTATTTTGCTTTTGGGCTTCTAAGGCTTCGCGGTTTGATCAGGCTTGGCGGTTATTTTTGGAGGGGAAGGTTTTGGGGTGCTTCGCACCTTAAGGGCGCTGTGCTTCAGGTGTGCCTTATTCAGATCTTCGGCTGCCAGGACTTAGGTTTTTTCGGCTTTCAGGGCTTCGGGCTTTAGGCTTTCGGTCGAGGTCTTCGGTTTAGGGCTCTTTGGGCTTCTTTGGGCTGCCACTATATCTTCAAGGCTTGAGGTTTCGAGTTGTAGGGTTCTGGGCTGTAGGATTTTCGGTCGTTCGCATGTATCGGGCTGTTTGGGGCTTAGGCATTACGGCTTAAGGCTTCGGTTTAGGGTTGTAGGGTGATGGGAGAACTTTGGAATTTTGTCCTTTCCTTATGCCCGGGAAGCCTGTACCCTAGACCCCTTGCGATCTTGGGTTTAGGGTGTTAGGGTTAAGGGCCTAGTGTAGGCCTTCAGAGTCTTATGGGCCTAAGGGACGCAAGGGTTCGGCAGAGATGACTTGTCTTAAGGCTTGAAGGTTTAAGATCATTGTCTGTTCCACGATCCAGGCAAGACTCCCGAACCCTTCAACTTGAAGGTTGCAAAAAAGCCAGAAACATGCCTCAAGCTACTACTAGAACCTCTTGCATGTTGTGTCCTTCAAACACACCCTCGTAGAAGAGGTTTCGGAACCCAACAAGACCCTACGCCAGGGCCTTGGTCCCTAAATCCCAGGCCAGTATCGAGTCAAACCCAAAGCCCAGGGATAGGGTTAAGGGTTTAGGCTTTGGGTTTAGGGTTAGGGTTTAAGGGTTTAGGGTTTAGGGTTTAGGGCCCAAACCCCCAAGCGCCAAACCCCACAAGCCCCACATCACACCCTACATGCCTAAAGCCCTTGAAGTTATAGTACAAATCGCCCAGCTAAACCCAAAAAAACTGAACCCCATTCGAATTAGTTGAAGCCCTTGTACTATAGCTCTTCTTCTTACTATTCTTCTTATTGCTATTGTTGTTAGTATTGTGATTAGTTTTTGTTTACTCTTTCTTCTTACTATCAGTTTCCCTCTTTCCTTGTGTTTCTTGATTATTTCTTTGTCTACTGATTTACTGATTATCATTATCATCATTATTGCTATTATGATTCTGCTAGTTAACATTCTTCTTGATACTCTTGAAAATAGATGGATATTGTTATTGTTATGAAAGAAAAAACTGTTCTGATTGTTACTAGTACGAACACATTATGCATACTAACACTAATAAGAAAACAGCCAGCATTGCCTTGGAAAAATCTTCTCAATCTCCGGGCTGTTCGGCTCCTCGTTCAGGAAGGATTGCTCCTGCAGGTAAGGTAGGTTCTTGTGGTTCAGCTCTTAGGGCTTGGGGCTTAGAGCTTTGGGTTTAGGGCTTTTGGGATTTAAGTCCAAGTCGCGGCTTTAAAGCTTTTTTGGACGGCCTCTCGTGCACATTCCAGGTCTGATACGATTCGTTATGCAAGGTTTCATGCGGCTTGGGTTTTCGACTCTAGAGAATATAGAAGCCTACATAATTACCTTTATCACTCCTGAGGGTTCTGTATTGTAACTATAGCTATAACGGAGCCCAAAACCCTATTCTAATTATTCAGGCCCCTGCAGCAACCCACAAGCTACAGGACCGAAAAGCTTGATACCCTGCAGCCCATCCACCCGAAACCTTCTCCTGTGAGCCCCATAGCCTTGGAGTTAGGATTGGGGGGGCCCCTGAGGACATAGACCCTTTGAATAAGGTCCCTTTTGAAGAGAGCCAGAATCTCAGAAGGGCCTCCCTTATACTACCTGGGTGGCTTAGAAGCAACCCCATGAAACCCTGAAGCTCCTCTAGCCTGTAATAGGCTCTACAATAAAAAAAAGGGCGAATGATAATCCTCCTGACAATAACAACGATAAGCAATGCCTTCAGGCCTAGAACCTAAACCCTATAAGCCCTAGGCCCTAACCCCCGCCACCCCGCCACCCACCCCCGAGAGCCTCAGTTACCGCAGTCACAGTGTTGGCTTCGATGTAGAGCTTTTGCCTGGATCCATCTTACCAGGTTACGGTTGAGGCTTGATAAGTTTAAGGGTATTAGTTTTGCTGCATTAGTGTTTGAGGGTTGAGCGAGGCTAGGGTTTGAGGGTCCGTAGGAATAGGTCCAAGCACTTGCGAAAAAAACTTGCCTCGACTCGAGGCCATGAAAAGGAAATCAGAAGTCCTGCTGTTATGGGACTATCATTTGCCGGAATCGTGTGGAATTACGTAGCATGTCAGACCGTCTACATCGCAAAGATGGCTACACAAGACCACCGGTGAAGGGGTTATAGGAAGCAGAATCCAAAATCTTTAAAGAAAGGATGCCAAGCACATGTCCAGGTGCCCGCAGCATTGCCGTCTGATGTTTGCCGCCCAAGCCGAGCTCATGACAATGGCAGCACACCTTAGGAACACGATCGCTCGCACAAATTGGCTTCTGAACTTAGGGTGCCATCATTTTGTAGCATGTCGTATGTGGAGTGCTACCAGATCACGATGTATACAGTGATCGAATGAATCGAATGCTGTCAGTTGTTGAGTTGAGTTGCCGGAATCACATGTCAACGATGACAACTGGTGTACTGCTGCGAGGGGTGTTGCTAGGACTACTGCCATCAGTACCAGGATGGCAGCTGTCGGCGCCATCATCACCACAGTTCTTGGTGTTGTTGTTGATAATTTAAGGTTCTTTTAAGCGCGTCACGACGATCATGAAACTCCTGCGACTGCTATTCTAACTACTAAGTTGACTACAATTCCTCGTACGAGAAGGGGACTCGAAGAATTAAACTCTTTTGTAAATCCAACTTGATGCCCTTGGGCCCCCAAAGGCCGGTCAAGGCATTCCGAGTCCGTGACAGCGCCACGAGTAGCACTGCGCCCGGCACGGTCGCGCGGCTGTCCTCTCGGTGCAGTGGAGCCCGACACTCCCAGGTGGCCGAGGGTGGAAGCAGCGATGCGCGAAAACTCGATCTGGGGTGCTAGGCATAGACTCAGAAGCGCCCTGACCCAAGACAAAGCCGAATCCTTGAATCCAAGAGAACCCTGATCGTCATCTGAGCCGCGGGAGTCACGCCACTGAGCTGTTCTGTCGGAACTAAAGTTTCAAACTTGTGCTTGCAGGGGGTCAAGAGCGCAAGTCTTAGCAGAGGGCCCGTCCATATTCTGTCCAAATCTCAGAGGCTCGCAAATAATTCTGGGGAGAGAAAGCGAGTGCTGCGCGAAGCAGAGAAGGTAAAAAGGGCCCCCAGGAAAAGACACATACCCATCACAGACATCTCGGGCAAGTAGGATGCTTGTCGCAAAATGTATAAAAAATTCAGCGTCGCCGGTACAGGTCCAGAAACGCGTCTGCCAAGCCGACCCAAACCCCTAAACCCTAAACCCTAAGCCCCCAAAACCCCAAAACCACTATGAACCCCTATAAACCCCGAACCCCAATCCCAAGCCACCTCAAACCTAACCCCCCCAAAACCCTCAGCCCCTAAACCCCTAAACGCGGAATCCGGAACCCCAAACCCTGAACCTTAAACCCTAAACCCTGAGCCCTAAGACCCTAAGCCCCTAAACCCCCAAACCCAAAGCCCCAAAACCCAAGCCCAGCCTTCAGAACACCAAGGATGCCCGGCCGGGTGTACCTGGGAACCCGCGGCAAAAACCGACACAGAACCGGAGCTTGAGGATGTTGGGGCTTAGGGTTTAGGGGTTTTGGGCTTAGGGTTTAGGGGTTTCGGGGCTTAGGGCTTAGGCGTTTTGGGCTTAGGGTTTAGGCGTTTTGGGCTTAGGGTTTAGGGGTTTTGGGCTTAGGGTTTAGGGGTTTAGGGGTTTAGGGTTTAGGAGTTTTGGGCTTAGGGTTTAGGAGTTTTGGGTTTAGGGCTTTAGGGGTTTAGGGGTGGGGGTTTTGGGGGGTGAGGGTTAGGGGGTTGAGGGTTCGGGTCTGGATTGCACCTTTTGGGTCTCTTCCCTCAACCCTAAACCCCAAACCGATAGGTGCAGGGTTTAGGGTTGAGGGCCACAGCTGGGGTGTCAGGGGCCTTTAAAGCTAAGGGCCTTTTCCTGGCTTGATCAAAACCTGCTTTCCTTTTTGGACAGGAAGGAAGCGATCCCACAGCTAACAAATATCTGAAACCATGCAAAGCAAACGTGGCCCACCTCAACCTCTAAACCCTCGACACTGAACCCACAACCCTGAACCTAACCCACACACCCTGAACACTTAAACTCTAAACATTTGCCGGCCACCCTGCAGCCTCGAGATCATCTACCTGACTTTACCTACCTAAAGCCCATGAACACTGCACCCTAAACCCCACGCTTTCAAGGCCTAAACCCCGAACTTTCAAACCCAAGCCCTGAACCCTTAAGCGACCTACACCCACAAAACAACCTACCTTTTCCAAGGGCTTACTCTGCAAGGAAGTCGGCAGAAGGATCCCCCAAATCTCCGGGTGTTAAAGCCCCAGCCCTGAACTTTTAAACCCTAAACCTCAAATCCTAAAGCATAGGTGTTTTAAAAAACCTTTTAAACCCTAAATCTCAAACCCTAAAACTTTCCCGGAGTCGGTTTTCGGGTTGCAGGTCTAGAGGCCCCAATCTTAAGACCCAAGCCCTCAATGCTTCAGCCGGGGCAGCTTGAACTCAAAGGCGATAGGCGTGTCGGCCTAAGAGCAGCGGAAGGAACAGAAACAGAAAACTACAGCTGATGCTATAAATCCTGCATTACCCATCACAAGGAATATACCCGTAGTTTAGGGTCCTTAGGGTACTGCAGGGTTTAGAGCATCAACAGTAAGAAGCCCGAAACCATCCGAGGAGCCCATAAAGGTTCCCTTTTTTACGAAGCCCTTCCTTGGGGACCAAAGGACCCTTATAAGAAGGAGCCCTACTTGTAGCCGGAAAGACCTACCTTTTCAGGGTTCCTTAGTATGGCTTCTGTATATAGTTCCTGAAAAAAGTAGGTCTTTTCGGTTACAGGTATACCTTTATACTATGAATCCCTATATGGTATATGAGCCCTGAACCCTTTTAGGGTTCATGTCGTCCTTAAGGCTAAGGATACCTTAAAGGAGCCAGGAGTCCGGCGACTCCTGGATTCGACGACTCTCGGGTTTCCGAAGGGCTATGAGGCTTATATATAGGGTTTAGGGTTTAGGGTTTAGGGGTTTAGGGTTTAGGGGTTTAGGGGTTTAGGGTTTAGGGTATAGGGGTTTAGTAACTCCGACTAGACTTTACGCTACAGTAGGGCTTAGGGTCGAGGCTTATTGCTGTGGGGCTGGGGGCTTGAATGGTGTTAAAGCTTTAGCTTCTGTGGTCTGAGTAGTGTAGAGTGTAACCCAGACCCTGCAACTACCCTCTATCTGTGCCTTAAGCCTTACATACCTACTATTGCGGGCCATAAGGGCTCTATAGAGAAGGGCCCTTGGTCTAAATTGCCCAGGGCTACAGATTCGAGCCCTGCGGCGATCGAACCCCCACGTCTACGCACAGCGCAGCCCCAAACTGTTGAAGAGCAGGGGCTGGAGCCTCAATGCGGCGTGAATCCCGCCCAAACCCCAAACCCGCAAATCCGAAAACCCCGAAACCCGAAACCCTAAACCCTATAAACCCTAAACCGTAAACCCCTCCCCCCCTAAAGTTTCCCGTCCCTCCGCCGACCCTCCCCCAAAAAAGCTGGGCCTTGGAAGCGGCGAGCTTCTGCAACTCCATCGGGTAGCCAGGAGCCTCGCCAGTCTGCATTCGGCCTGCTCTTGGGCTCTTTAGGGCTTTAGGGCTTTAGGGGTTTAGGGCTCTCTAGGGTTTAGGGCTTTAGGGCTTGAGGGTTTAGGGCTCTAGGGCTTCAGGGTTTAGGGTTTTGAGGTTTGGGGCTTCTTTGGGTTGAGGCTGGAGGGATTCATTTCGGGACTTGGATAGAGTAGGTTAGGATTGAAGATTTACTTTGGGCCCTGGGTATGCCTTTCTAAGGGTGTTAAGGGTTTGTTAAGGATCGCGATAGGAGGCTTCGCTCTAAATCCGGATTGCGTAACCCTGAGCCCTAAAAGGGTTTTGGGATGACATTCAGGTCATGACATGAATACACTGAGCTTTGGGGAAACAGCTTTAGGGTTTAGGGGCTAGGGGTTAGGGTTTAGGGATTCAGGGTTTAGGGATTCAGGACCAAAGGCGTCCTAGACCCATGACTTGTAACTTGCGAGACTTACACCCGAAACCCTTCAAGAAACCGTTTAGAACCCTCCACCCCAAACCCGCTCACGAACCCTAGTTGATGACAGTTGTAGAACCCTAAATCCCAAAGCCCTGCAAGCATGCAATGTAAGAAGCGTAACCCCAAACCCTTCCAAACCCTGCAGAACCCTGGGAGTTAGGATTAGGGAGACCCTTGGCGATATAGACCCTCTCAATGGGTTCAGAAGGGTCCCCCTTTAAGGGGTCTCCCCAATGCTACCTAGGAAGCCCCATTATCTACCACCCGAGGTGACTTCTAGTCTGAACTTAAAGTCCCTGGCAAGTCATGGCAGCCGCATTCTTGGAAGGCTCAGGGCCGTCAGGGCTAGAGATACTTGCATTAAAAAGCCGATACCCTTCCTGCGATGCCCCCCTTCATAGCCTATCTGGAGCTAAGAGAGATTTGAGTTTAGGATCTGGAATTCCCCCAGCATCTGGCCGGGAACTTCTCAGAAAGCTCCAATCCCGAGCCCCCCATCCGCAACGCCGAATCGGGCGCACACTGCATCCATTCCCAGAAGGTCTTGTACGGGTGGTACCTGGACAAGGCCACCCAAGTCCACCAAGAAACCCCTTCGCAACCGACAGGGACCTAAGTCGGAGGGTGCGTGGGGTTCTGATTTATCCAAATGCTTCGAATTTGAGGGGCTTGCGCCATTGCCTCTCAGACTTTTATCCAGTCTACATCGGTTCCAGTAGCAACAGGGCGGCGGTATGAATAGACGATCTGCTGCCCAAGGTGTGTGTAGCGCGAGAATCGATGAAGGATCAGCACGACCGGAAATGTTGCACGTTGGATCATCTGACCCGAGCACAGCGGTTGATAATGTCATATGGCAGCCAATATCCTCTACACGACATGCACAATGAAGAAACTGCGGAATCTGCATAACTTGAATCCTTGCGACAAGCCCCTGCCACCGACCTACCCACCCGTCAACACGAGCACGCACGCACCCGCACGCACGCACGCAGACACGCACTTACACACTTACACACACACACACAAACAC
>CAJNJA010006083.1:0-17183 GCA_905231915.1 Symbiodinium necroappetens
TGGAATCTGGAAACCTACGTCCTGCAGAAAGCCGGAAATCAGGAGATCCAGACTCTGGAAACCTCTAGACGTAGATCTTCGGGGGGGGGGACGAGCATATATATATATATGCATGCAAGTACCCATACCACAAGAACAAAACCCTAATGCCTAAACCTCTTAAAATTTAAGCCTGGAAGCGACATTTAGCGACTTCTCAGGTTCGTCTTCACCGACTTTTGGGACCGGGGCAGAGGGGGGCAGTCGGGGGGCTCCTGTTTTCTTGTAGAGTTGTTTAGGTAAGTACTGGGTTTTGTAGAATTTGCACGCAAATCCCTAAACCCTAAACCCTAAACCCTACATCGTAAACCCTAAACCCTAAATCCGCAGTTGCTTGTTCTCTGGAGCTGTTTGTTTGGGCGTGGAGTGAGCCTGAAGGGTCCATGTACCCAAATAGGACATGCTTTGGCACAAAAGTACCCAAATAGGGACTACTTTAAGGCCAAAGTATACACTATTTGGGCACATGGACCCTTAGGGAAGGGCTCCGGCGTTTGGGACTTCCTGTTCCGGGTGGAAATACAAATGCTCGCAAGGAGATCTGTGCCCAAACGGAACCTGCTGTATGGGGGTTTCCGAAAATAGGGGACCTTAATATAGTACCCTAAATAGTAGGATCCTTATCAGGACCCCAAAATAAGGTACCCCAATTTTCGGAAAGTCCTGTATGAGCTCCAGACCGAGAAATCCCCAAAACCCGCAGCCGTCGCAGCATGGACAGATAGCAATCCCTGACGCGGAAGTGTATCCAGCACGGGGATGTAATGCATATCTCAGATAGCAATAACTTGCATCTATTTTTTTGCGACTTATAGAAGGAAATCACAATAAGAAGCCCCCCCAAAAAGGCGGGTTCATTAGGGTCCCAGCGATTTTTGGCAGCTCGCAATGGGATCTTGGGATTCTCGGGGTCTGGGTTGGAGGCCTCGGAGTGCATTTGTTAAAAAACTACGGCTGCCAAACTGTTAGGGTTGAGGGGTTTAGGGTTTAGGGGTTTAAGGCTTTGGGTTTAGGGTTTAGGGTTGAGGGTTTAGGGTTTAGGGTTTAGGGCTAAACTCTTAGGCATGTATAAATCACAAGTCCCAAGCCTACACGCCTGGCAATCATACCCCAAAGCCTCTAAAACTCAAATGTTGATAATAACACTATTGCAATAACAACAACAGACAATAATTATAACATTTCTTGCAAGAAGTTAAATTGTGTTAGTAAGGAACTTGTTGCTTAGTGAAACACAGCTGCTGGCCCAGCAGCCTCCACAAACTCTGCCTGATCTCTCTTCAGCTCCCGCATGTAGAACGGTGACTGCAAAACCTACAGAAGTGATGTCGAGAACGTCGATGAAGTTTAGGCTGGGTACATTCCCCCCCCCCACACAGTAACCGTCTAAGGGCCTTACATATCCATAGTAGGAGTATTACTACTAAACGGTTACTGAGTGGGGGCAGTATCCATAAATCCTAAACCCTACCCCCTAAACCCTAAATCCTAAACCCTAAACGGGTTCGAGGTGTTTGGGCTGCAGGGCTTGAAGGGCTGCAGGGATGCTGGGATTTTAGGTTCAGGGTTTCAGGGTTTCAGGGTTTAGGGTTCCAGGGTTTACGGTCTAGGGTTGAGGATCTCAGAAGTTTTAGGGCCTAACATGAATGCACACATACCCAAGGCCCAAGCACACCCATGTACATGCACGCATGCTTGCGTCCTTGCGTTGCCTTGCTTCGTTGCTTCCGCGCTCGCTGGCTGGCTGGCTGGCTTGCTTGCTTCCTTGCTTGCTTCCTTCCTTGCATGCATGCTTGCTTCCTTGCTTCCTTGCTTCCTTGCTTGCTTGCTTGCTTGCTTATCTTTGTGTGTGTGTGTGAATATATGTGTGTGTGTGTATATATATATATAGATATGTATATACCTATATCACCTTGCACACAACAGCTTGTGGGCTTGTAGTTGCATGTATACATGTGCTTTCTGATATAACAAAGCTGGCTTGGCAGGAGCAGTCCAAAGGGAGGGACATAGACTGCCGCCTCATGTGGATGCCGTGGACTCAATTTCTTGTTGATCGGTTTTGGCGCTGTCGGGTTTGTAGGGCTCAGGCTTTCCGGCTTAAAGCCTTAAGCCCTGAACCCTGAACCCCTAAGCTCTAAACCCTAACCCCGCTTGGGGTTTAGGGGATTAAGGGTTTCGGCTTTAGTCATCTGGGATCTCCGACTCCACCTTCGCATTGTGGCGCCTGTAATTAAGGGCTCGGGCTTATCGGGTTCAGGGCCAGCTTCCGGTTGCTAGGGCTTTAGGGCTTTAGGGTTTTAGGGTTTCGGGTTTTAGGATTTTTAGGATTTTAGGGTTTTAGGGTTTTAGGGCTTCGGGTTTTTGGGTTTTGGGTTTTAGGGTTTGGGGGTTTAGGGTTTAGGGTTGCCAAGAGGGCTTTGAGGTTACAGAACTGAGGTTCGGGGCTTCTAGGATCGTTGTCATCACCGCTTCTACCTTCTCATCAGCACTTGGAGGTTCATGGGTTGTTATCAGTGGGGTTATAAGTCCCCTAATATGGGTTATAACTATAGTTACCCTACTTATAACCCCACTTATAACTACCCATGAGCCTCTAAGCATGGATGCTTCAGCCCCAATCTTTGACAAACCATTGTGAGGGAAGCAGAGATCGTTTACAAGCTGTGACGTACACGAACAAGGCGCCCAAGGGCCTAGAAGCCTAAACCCTAAACCCCTAAACCCCTAAACGAGTATAGACAAGCTGACTTATGAGGGTTTAGGGTGTGATGGTTATGTCTATGAGGTGTCTTGGCCCCCGTTCCAAGGATTGTCCATGCGGGTGAAAGCTGCTTGGCTACGTCGATGACCACGGCGGTGCCGCCCTCAGCGCCAACAAACGACGCTCAACATACAAACCAAGACCCTCAACCCTAAACCCTAAATCCGTAAATCCTACCCTAAACCCTACACCCTAAACCCTAAATCCTACCCTAAACCCTACACCCTAAACCCTAAATCCTACCCTAAACCCTAAACCTTGAATTTTAAAACAAAACCCTAAGTCCCTAAACGAAGCCCTTAAACGCCTTCAGCCCCAAAGACACGAAGCACAGTATGAACACTCGGCCCTCAACCGCAAACCTCGGAACGCGGAACCTAACTCCCCAAAAGCCACCCCCCTGCTGCTGCCCAAGCTTCGAAAGCCCGGAACCCTGAACCCCGTTTAGGGTTTAGGGTTTAGATCATCCCTAAAGCAAATAATTAAAGGCCCAAGCCCTACAAACTGGTGGACAACATCTAGCATTACCCATGGTACAAGTTTTATTATATTCCATGATCCAATGATTTGACTTCTACTTCCTGTCGTGCAAGGTGATGGCACCCCTCTCTCGAACAAGCCTACAAGAGCCCCTCTGAAACGCCCGCAGAGCCTGTGGGCTTTGCCCATGCCAGCAGTAGCTTCTGCTAGCTCGGAGCTGGGCCGCTGGAAGGTTGCTGGTTCACGACTCACGACTCTAAGATTGGCGTGGGGGGTTTGCGTAAAGTTAGTGGGGGGGCTCCTCGTTCAAAGGAGTCTGCATACTAGTTCATGGTCCACTTCAGGGGTGCAGACTCATCGACCCTAAGCCCTAAAACCCAAAACCCAAAACCCCTAAACCCCAGACCCTAAACCCCTAAATGGCCCAGAGGATGTTCCCTGGTGCAACTCGAAGCTCCACCCTGACAACAAAGCCCTCTATAGGAGCCCTCCATCGACATCCACAAAAGTCCCAAACCCCTAGTGAATATAGAAGCCCGAATAATTCCCAATATTGTTGAACGTAGAAGCCTAAATAGCTACATATATTATTCTTAGGGTTCCTTATTATAATCATTCCAATATTATTCCTTAGGCCTTTAATTTTTGTTGCAATCATACTATAAAGGAGCCCCAAAACCCCTATTCTAATTCTTATAAGGCCCCTACAGTAAACCCCGACTATTTTCTTTCCGAGTTGAGCTTCTTCGCCAACTTGGCCAGCGCTTTGCAGCCGCTGCGGGAGTTTGGGACCGCCTCGGGGGGAGTTCAGGGTTATTTGGTTTAGGTTTTAGGGTTTAGGATTTAGGGTTTAGGGTTATTTGGGCCTGGAGGTGTACGGCTAACAGGGGTTGCTTATTCATGGTAAGAATCCCTCCAACAGCGTAGGGTTACGCTAGTCGATCGTTTATCAGGTGGGGCGTACATGCTTGGGCGTGGGGGTTGAAGCCATAAACCCTACCTTCACCAGAACCTAGTTTTTTGTAGGGTCCCTATAAATCCCATATTAGGGTTTATATAAAACTGCGTTTCGGAGTCAAGCGAGCTTGCTTTGAGGGCTTGGTCGCCAAGGTGGAGCATCTAGCATTTTGATGTTCAGGACCTTTAGGGTTTGGGTTTGGGATTGTCGGTTTACCGTTCGGGTTTGGGGGTAAGGGTTTAGGGCCGTTTAGGGTTCAGAGTTTTGGAGTTCAGGGTTTACGGTATTTAGCTACGGGTCCTGTGTCGAATGCAGACGCATCAAGCGAAAAGCAGCAAGGGGGGCTTCTAGATTGGGGTCCCTGTCGGTTCCTTCACGTAGGCCATCTCAAGTTCGGAGCTCGCAGGATACGGGGATAGGTGACAGAAGCAGTTTTCACGGCATTGACTAGGTTTGTTTCTGTCTTAGGATTTAGGGGCTTATAGGGTTTAGATCTTTGGGAGTGCGAAATTCAAGATTTAGGGTGCAAGGCTTCCTGGATGTTCCAGGTATATGCGAAGCCAAGCATAGCCGAAATCTAGCACCCTGAACACCCCGAACCCCTGGAACCCTAAACCCTAAACCCGAAAGCAAGTATACGAATGCCAAAGCCGCAAGCCAGGTTCTACGACCCCACAGAAGCCAAAGCCCATCATAGAGAGACTGCCATGTCAGCCAGGAGCCCTGATAGGTGGGAACCTCAAGGTGTATAGGGTTTAGAGACTTGAGTAGTTAGCGACTACTATCACCTTAAATCTATACTTATGCAGACTTCCATAGTCCCCAGCACCCCAGTCTACTAGTTGGGCCTGGTTTACCATTGCAGTTCTGTGCCTTCTCCTTGTTGTCGTCGTTGTTATGGACACCGAATCCTAGAAGCCCACATGAGTGCTCAATATAGGAGCCTGAAAAACAGACCATGGTTTTGCTGCATACTATAGTATAACTATTGTACGTCATGGCTTTAGGGACTAGAGCTATCTGTGGGGGGGTAGCATGACTAATTATTTAGACCCCTGTTGTGCTGTATATGTTTACATGTTTGGCGCACGCCGTCTCTATGATAGTTCGACACGATATTCTAAGGTCGGCTTTACACGGGTATAGTATCCTAAAGCAGCACAGCCCCTGCGAACACCGCAGAGCACCATTCGTGATGGCAAGCACCTGCTTTGCAAACACAATCAGCGCCTGCAACTCTGCTGAAAACGGGAGAGAGTGAGATGGATAAATCAAGAGTTGCATGTAATGTTAGCTTATATTAGCATCAGGTACATACGTATAGACTGGCAGAAACTTGCTTGAGCGTCCAAACATGCTTCGAGGCGTAGACACTGGACAGACCGAATTCATTGATTGACTGGGACTGAGAAACGCAGATGAACAGATAGATGGAAGAGGCTCAGCACACAGCACACACACACACACGTAGCAGAATCCTCCATGCACCCGTCCATTCCTGCGTCCTCGCCGCGGCTCGGCTTGCCTTTATTCCTCGCACGGGGCGGCACGAAGCCCGGCATCGGAGCGACAGGAGAACGATCGCAAGCATGGTTTCCCTTAAATGCTTTAAAGCCTGAGCCTTAAACCCGAAACATTTAGTATTCAATTTTCTTCATGAGAATGTGCCATCCGTTAAAAAGACGGAAGCATTCAACCTTCTCGATGTTAAGAGGTTCAGGGTTTGGGGTTTAGTGGCTTGCCAAGCTTAGAGGCCAGGCGGTATAGGGCAGAAATCCACGCCAAAGTTTGCAGGGTAGTTTGTCTTCGATGCGGCTTCGCAATGTCCGAGCTTACAGTAAAAGTTAGGGCCCAAGTACTCTACTCTCCCAAAGGCTAACCTAGGTAGCTACTATATGCGAAACACCTGTAAGTGCCTTATGATTGGATCCTTTGGACCCTTCGGGTATAATCTTCGGAGAGTCGGGATATTGGCGTCGCAGGAGACCCCATCGGGTCTTGAATCCCTAGTTGCCTTGAGCTTAGGGGTTTTAGGGTTTAGGGTTTAGGGTTTAGGGTTTGAGCTGTGGGACCCTGATCCCGAAAATTTCCAACTCCTGCCAGGCTCCTGCACCCTAAGCCTTGATTCCCAAATCTGCTCAAGGGAGTCCAAACCTATCCTTCAGGGTCCTTTAGCCCTGGAACTAATCCCGGCGTCTGTAGCAGGCTGCATCACTTCTAAAACCCATCGCTTCAGATCCCTGCTGCCCAGCCCTGAAGGAAACACTAAAGCGGCAGCACGTCCTTGGGAGCCGACCCATGCCACATTGTGTGGGAGTCCGTTTAATTAAGGCCTGCATAGGATACATTGGGGAAATGCCCGTCCTTGTCCGGGACTGCGATCACCCTCCTGGTTCCCGAGTAAGGCCCAAATCGTAGGGTTTAGGTTCCTAGGTAGTATTAGGGAGACCCTTTAAAGGGGACCCTTCTGAACCCTACCTGTGGCTCTCTGAAATAGAGACCTTAATGAGAGGGTCTATATCCCCAAGGGTCCCCCTAATCCTAACTCCCATAGGTGCCGGAACCCACACTCCGAGAATTGCCTTTGTGTCTTGAACACTGCTTGACACCTGTGATGTAGAGGCCGATGGACGAGGGGTTGTCGGTTTAGGCTTGAGGGTTTAGGATCTCGAGGAGTGTGATCACCCTCGACCCCTGAAAAAAACTGCAGAACCCCCTCGTAGAGGCACAAAGACCCTGTTCAACCCAAGACCCTCAGCCCGGAACCCCTGAACCCTAAGCCCTAAACCCTAAAACCCTAAACCCTACAAAACCCTAAACCCTAAATCCTAAACCTGAACCCTACACACCCTAAATCCTAAAACCTGAACCCTGGACCTCTTGGCGGCGACGAGGAGTTGCCGACCACGATGGCTACAGAGCCGGGCTTGGAGTGTCAAGCTCAGCTCTGGAGAGTCGGGTAGTGCTTTAAATGATTAGGGGTCCCTTTTTAGGGAGTTTACATAGGGTTTAGGGTTTAATTTATAGGGCTTGGGTTTATAGGGTTTGTAGGGTTTAGGGTTTAGGATCTCAAAAATACAGCACGGCACCCTTATGAAAAGGACCTCAAAAGGGGGCCCTATTTTAGTGAACTACCCACATGCGTGTCTTTCACTTTATGGGGGGGGGGGGGGCGGGGGCGGGGGGTTTGCGGCTTCGGGCTTGGGGTTTAGGGTTTGGGTTTAGGGTTTAGGGCCTAGGGGTATAGGGTTTAGGGTTTGCGGCTTAAGCCCCAAAGCCTAAACCTCGATGGCAAGCCACCCCTAAACCCCTAACCACGAAACCCTTGCAACATGCAGTCCTATAAGAAGCCTGACACCAAAACATCATTTGATTAAGGCTTGAGCGGAACCCTTAAACCGCTAAGCCCTAAACCCCTAAACTCTAAACCAGCCTAAACCATATAAACCCTAAACCCTGAAAGAAACTCTGGACTCCAACCCCTCGACACTTCAAAGGTGGTCGCAGTGGCGCTGGGTGCTCGGACGGCGCGCTGCCGTTGCTTGCGGGCCCTGGGCAAAGCTCCCCATGACCGAGGGATTCGTCGTTATTGGTTTAGGGTTTATAGGTTTAGGGTTTTGGGTTTTTGGGTTTAGGCTTGTGGTCGCTGTTTCGTTTTTTTCTTAGAGTTGGCGTTACTGCTCGGTTGTGGGGTTTAGGATTTGGGGCTCCGTGTGTTCTTTAATTTTTCAAGGTGTTTTGTTGAACCACAGCTTTTGACAATTCCAAAAGCCTAAACACTAAATCCCTTAGCGCTATATGGGCTTGTGCCATTTTTGTGCTCAGTGGGTCTGGGGTTTTAATTGGGTTGTAGAGGGATTTGGGTGGGATTATGTAGGGTGGTGGAAGGTACTTCACGATCTGATCTGGGCCTTCTTATCCTCTATTCTCCCTATATGTGTCCCGCAATGAACCTTTTGGGACAAGTGCCCCATTGTTGTGGCTTTGTCGTACATGCTGAAAGTGAGGGTCAGCATGTTCTTTTGTATTCTTCAGGGCCCGGAACGAATCTTCGGCACCTCAGACCCGGATCTTTAAGCTCTGACCCCTAAACCCTATACCCTAAGCCCCAAACCTTAAGCCATTTGGGTAAGCCCTTCATGATTCCCTGTGTAGGGTCTCCGGCCAATCCTTAAAACCCTAAACCCTAAATCCTAAACCCTAAACCCTAAACCGATAAGCCTTCGGGCCGATTGTTCCGAAACCTCAGTGAAGCAAAGCCTCTCCGTAAGGGCTCATGTACCTATATAGCACATACTTAAACTTAGGTAGTTCTCTAAATTAGAGTTCCTTTTTAGGGTCCTTTCTATAAGGGTGCCGTACTATAATTGGGACCTAAACAGGGACTCTAGTCAAGAGAAGTACCCATTTGGTCTTAGACGTTCCTATCATACGGGAACCCCTTTAAGGCCTAAGTATCTACTGTAGAGGTACATGGAGCCTTAGGGTGTAGGAGACTGAAACAGCAGTGCCTTAATCTTCCATAAGGGGTTCCTTTGCGAATCATCGGGAAGTTGAGGGTTTGCCTTAACCCCAAGTATCCTACTTTTTTTTTAAGGACTTATATAAAGAAATCACAGTAAGGAACCCTGGAAAGGTAGGTTCTTTGGGTTCCAGGTAGGGCTAGGGTTCAGGATCGCCCAGCGAGCTTCCATGTGTGGTAAACTATATGAATTATCACAATATACGGGTGGTGCTGAGGAACGTGTTGAGTGTAGATTATGCCGTTTTGGGAACGCTACGGACCCTAAACCCTAAACCCTAAACCCTACTGATAAGTAAGCACCCCTACATCATCTAAATACCCTAACCCCTGAACCTTAAACTTCCACAGGACCTGCACATTGCGCCCATGATGCAAGTGACGCACCGACATATGCGCTCCTTGGCCGATCCATGTCGCAGGGGGTCTCGTACCTGCCACAGACTCCCCAAGAATACCAAGCAGCCCTAAGCCCTAAACCCTAAACCCCTAAACCCTAAACCCTAAGTCCTAAATTCTATACTAAACCCTAAAACCCGAAACTGTAAAATACTAATACCTTGAACCCAAGTCCTAAGCAGTCTATGATTGGATACGTTTGAACCCCTTGGGGCAGCGCTGAGAGCAACGGGCTTCTGAACCCTTGAGCTGACGTTGACGGGTTTTGGGCTTTTGGGGCTTGAGGGTTTTGGGGGTTTAGGGTTTTAGGGTTTGGGGTTTTAGGGTTTATTGCTTTGGGGTTTAGGGTTCTTTAGGGTTTTGGGGTGTTAGGGTTTTGGGGATTTAGAGTTTGGGGTTTGAGGGTTTGTAAGGTTTGGGGGTGTCGTGTGTGTTAAATAACTGCGGGTTTTAGGGTTTAGGAGTTTAAGGTTTAGGGGTTTAGGGTTGAACAACTCAGTTGCACATCTGTCTCCTGCGCCTGCCTGAATTCCTACCTCTCTGCTCAGGAAACAGAGCCTGAAACAGAGTTGCTAATATAGGGGCCTGAATAAAGTACACGTACTGTTTTAATTTTTGGGGGGGCCTTATTCTATTTGTCGTATAATGGACCCCAAAGCCCCATTATAATTATTCAGGCCCCTATATTACATGAACCTGTAACTCTCAACACCAAGACCCTGTTTGTACCCTGAAAAAGGCGTATATGGTCACCAATAGTAGATATATTGAAAAAAGGGTCTAGGCAGCGGGTAGAGGCTGTCTTCTGTGCTTGATGGCGAGTGCCTTGTCGTGTTTGCCCAGGTTTTGCTTGTGCCTTGACTTGCCTTGGCTTAAGTAGCTTGAACATTGCTAACGCTGTGAACTTCGAGTATCTACTGAGCCCACTTCTGAGCTCGGAGTTCCTCGTCCACTGAAAGGTATGCTTTGTGGAGTGAGACGCAGATACAGTGAGTGGCCCTGCGTTCGGCAGTGGTCTCGATGTAGGAGACATAACCGCAGATTTCTCTTAGGCGACACATCTGACAGGCCATGACAACCAATGACCACCCTAAACCCTAAACCCTACACCCCAAACCCCTAAACTTAAACCCTAAACCCTAAACCCTATAGCCCGCGCACGACCATACCTGCGCATGTGTAAGCCGCTCGATGTCCTTTTGAGTCTCGAGTGACTTGTGGGGTGAGTTTTCTTTAGTGCTGGCCTTGATGGCTGCGACCCGACCTCGGCAGAGCGAAAGTCCCATAGCACTTAAAAAAAAAACCTATAGACCCTAAATACTAAACCCTAATCCCAAAAAGCCCTAGGCCCTAAACCAAACCGACAGCAGTGATAGCCCACATGGAGAGCAGCCGCCTCCACCCCAGGTTTCCTGTGTCGGATGCTGTCCTCCAACCTCGCTCCTCGTCGGCACGTACGGTTTAGGGTTGAGGGTTTAGGGTTTAGGGGGTTTATAATATACCTTAACTTACCTCTTTAAGGACTTACATAAAGAAATCATAGTAGGGAACCCTAAATAAGGAGGTTCTTCAGGGTCCAGGTATGGTTAGGGTTTAGGGTTTAGGGGCTTAAGGGTTGAAGTGCTGGGGTTCGTGAGGATACTTCCTTGGGGCTCGTGAGGATCCTTCCTTGGGCTTCTTGCATTGGCAATGGCGTGGATCATGGGATTGCAGGTGGGGCTGTACTTGGCGGCCCTCGTGTTCGGTGCGGGTTTATGGTTTTAGGGTTTAGGGTTTAGGGTTTAGTGTTTAGTGATTCGGGTTTATAACAATTTCATGATGCACTGCTCCAAGTGAAAGATAGAGTCTCAGCATACTGCATCGATACTGTGCATGCGCTGCGTTGCTGCTTCTGACAGTATGACGGCACCACTGGGTCCGCAGTACATCGCGGCATGTTCCTCGATCATCTCTCTGCAAGTGTAATGGGGGACTGTTCCCAGGAGTTTCCCCTAAGGGTCCAAGTACTCATTATTTAAGGACTTTGGGGCCTTTATGGGTACCAAAAAACCATAAATAAGGACTACTTGGACCCTTAGGGCTCCTTATCATGATTGAGGCTTTGTCGCCCCCCTTTGCCAACGCCTATACATCCCCCGCCCTACGCCCTAAGCCCTATTTCCCAAACCCTACACCTTAGACTTGAAATCCAAATACACACTGCAATCCCGGATTCCTAGGCCCTCTTCACGGCTTATAGGGTTTAGGCTTTTGGGGGTTTCGAGTTTAGGATTTAGGGTTCAGGGTTTAGGTTCAGGGTTTAGGACTTAGGGTTTAGGTTTAGGTTTGGTGTTTAGGGCCGATTCAGCAGGTTCTTTGGACAGAGATGATCAAGGACACGAGCCTGACCTACAACGCAGACAACCCGGACTTTCTCCGGAAGATGCTGGATCTTTCAACGGCTACTCAGATGGGGTTTATTCAAGTATCGCATGGTGTATGTATGTATGTATGTATGTATGTATATATATATATATTTATTTATTTATTTATTTATATTTATTTATTTATTTATCTATTATAAGTTACATATACATATACCTCTACCTATACATTTACATGTACATATGTGTGCATATATATATACATGTATATATATATATGTATATGTGTATAAATATATAAATATATATATATGTATGCATGTGTATAGATTTATAGTTTGATTTCTCAGAAGGGCTACTGTTAGAGTCGGATCCTGGAGTATGTTATGGGTACTTGGGCTATATGATCACCGGCGATCCAAATTGGTTTCAGAGGGTTGCTTCTAAGACAGAAAGAACAGGATATTCGGGGGTATATCATGGTATAGCTATGAAGGGATGAAGGGTGGTATCACTGCTTATTTATATGATGATCAGTCTGACCCCTGCACTGAAGGCTTTTGAGGTTTAGCGTCTAGGGGCGGGGCTTCGCTATAGGGTTTAGAGATTAGGCTTGTTTAGCGTTTGTTTGTCTTTTGATGCCCTAAGGGTCCATGTACCCAAATAGTATATACTTTGGCCTTAAAGTAGTCCCTATATAGATGCTCTGAGGGTAAAGTGTCTACTATTTGGGCACATGGACCCTTAGGGATATGGCCTCCTGAACCCCTGAACCTGTAGACCCCGCAGAGAGGGTTTCAGGATGAGAGATGGTTTTGGATGAGGGATTCGGGTGTGGGCTTTGTTCATGCTACTCTAGATGTTTAAGGGGTCCCAAAAAGTTCCTGTAGGGGTAGAATGTAGGGTTTCTTTATGAGGAGTCCTTATTATGATTTGGGAAAGTATCCCCCATAACAGTACCTAGGACCCTTGGGATTTGCATTCCACTGGATCGCAGCCCAAACCCTAAACCCCCAAGCCCCAAACCCGAAATCTGAGGACCAAGAGCATCCCGCGACTTGGTTCAAAGAAGCTGGAGGCTAGGTCAGTATATCAGTATACCCTACACCCTAAACCGTTAAACCGAAAACCCTTAACCCCAAAAAGGCCATGTCAAGACGGAGGAAGATGCATGCATGGTTGTAGGTGGGAGGGTTTATTTACAGTTTCGCAGCAGTCGCGGCTAAACAAAATCACTTTGGGGAGAGCCTAAACCCTACAAATCCTAAGCCTTTAGTGTTTGGGGTTTAGGGTTTAGGCTTTAGGGGTTTAGGGTTTAGGGTTTGGGGTTTAAGGTTTTCGGGTGCTGAACCCGGCCTCAGGATTCATGGGGTGACGCTTCCGGGGCTTGGCTTCTAAGCCACCCTGCCAGTAGAACAGAAGCAACCTAGAGAGCCCAATACCCCTTAATTACGGAATATACCTTAAATTATATGGACCTGAATATTATGATTTAAGGTATATTCTTTAATTAAGGGGTATTGGGCTCTTTGGGAAGAGCCGCAAAAATCCCTAATCACGAATCTGGGTGTGTAGCCCGGTGTATGCTTGAACTGCAAACATGCTCGAACCCTGGCGTCCGAAACAGTGCGGCTTACCCAACCCATCCAACAATGCACTACCCAAAGGGTCCAAAGAACCCAACAATTAGGTACTTAGGTTTCGGATAGTAGTTAGTAGTTATGTAGAATACTATTTGGGAGAGTATGCGCAATAGAAATCGCAGTTGAGGTCGTACCTCGAACCACAGGCTGGGTTCTGTCGGATAAACCGATAAACCTTCATCATAACATCTGAACTTTCACCCACAAGGACAAAGCTGTTAACGTTATCACAGGTGCTTTGATGTTTACCCCTAAACCCCTAAACCCGAAACGCCTAAACCCTAAATCCCAGACCCTAAACCGTAAACCTCTCAACCCTAAACCCGAAACCCCTCAACCCTAAACCCTAACACCCCATAAACCCTAAAACTCGGGCCCTGCCTGGCTCTATGGACCTGATGCTTCAGAGCCCCGGACCTTGGCAACCCCTAAACCACACCACAGGGTGTAGGGTTCTTTTAAAAAGGTTGTGCCCTTCTTGGTCCCTTAACTTAAGGATCCTTAGAAAAAGGGACCTTAATTTAGAGAAGAACTACCTATAAAGGGTGCCGTAGTATTTGGTGACCTAAACATCGCAGACGCCAAACTCCCTCCAGGCTCCCCAAGAGCCCGACAGTCGCATCTCGCAGGGTCACTGAGCGCCAGAACTAAACCAGCGGTTTGGGGTTTAGGGTTTAGGATACAGGAGTGAGTCCTTTAAATCCCAGATTCATCGTAAGTCGTAAGCTCAACCCCACGCCAGCCTCCGCCCACAAATATAGACTTCTTGGGAACTGACTTGAGATCGGTTTGTAGAACACCCACAGCACTGTTTCGTAACCTAAGCTACACCCTACACGGTAGCCAGCCACCCAAAAAGCCCTAATCCCCTAAACCCGAAACCATCCTAAATCCGAAGACCCTAAACCCTAAAACCCTAACACCCTAAACTCCTAAAGCCCTAAACCCTAAAGCCCCAAAGAGGTCGTTCTTCAACTCGGCGGCTCGGACCCCGAGATGCTGGCAGAGGCCATCGACATCGCCCGGCCCTGGGGCCACTTAGCAGCTGAATGATTAGGGTTTAGGGGTGTATAGGGTTTATAGGGTTTATTAGGGTTTATAGGGTTTATTAGGGCTTATAGGGCTTATAGGGTTTATAGGGATTAGGGTTTAGGGTTTAGGGGTTAAGGGTTTAGGGGTTAAGGGTTTAGAGGTTTAGGGTTTAGGGTTTACGGTTTAGGGCTTAGGGTTTGGGGGGTTAGAGGTTTAGAGTTTAGGGTTTTGGGGTTTAGAGGTTTAGGGTTTAGGGTTTTGGTGTTTTGGGGTTTTGGGGTTAAGGGTTTAGGCGTTAAGGGTTTAGGGTTGATGATAGCATGATCCCTTGTAGAAGTCAAGGTTCATTTAAAGCTTTTGGGGCTCATGGGCTCAGCAACGAAGGCTACGACGAGATCAACCTCAACTGCTTCTCGACTGCATGGAGAGTTCTGGGTCAGGCAGGGATATTTCTGTAGGGGCCGGAAGTAAAATCAGCAGCTCAATTCCGTCATAAGCCTTACATCGCCGAACTTAATGACTATACTCACCAAACCCTAAACCCTAAACCGCAGTTAAGGCCGTATTAGGCTTCGGGAGCTCGTTTTAGGGGGATCTTGGGTGCGGGGTTTAAGTTTAAGGCTCATTTCAACCGCTTCATTCAGGGTTATGGGGTTTTGGCTTTTGAAGTCTCGAGATGTTCGGTTGCGGGGTTGAGGGTTTTGTGCTTTTTGATTTACGGCTTGGGGTTTAGGGTTTAGGGTTTAGGGTTAGGGGCATTGGTGGGGTGTACGGGATTGACTTCTGACTTAGAGCTTGGTGCGTTTCTGTTTGGAGTTACGCTGTTCTTGGCCTGCTCTCTCAACGGCAAATGGACATGGGGGACTGCAAGGGGGCTACATAAACTTCCTGAACTTGGCTTGCGAGGTCTATTTTGTGTCGCGCAAATACTGTGCGACTCCAAGCCCCATTTCCTGGATTGTAGCACCCCCCCATTGAGGCTTAAACACCTCCATTTGGTCCATGCTGACCGACTAAAACCTAGTAGCTGAGTAAGTAACCTTTAACCTTTTTGGGCTTATATATCCCTACCATTAACTGAAAGGTTAGCCTCCCTAAGGGTCCAAGTAGTCCTTATTTATGGTTTTTGGTACCCATAAAGGCCCCAAAGTCCTTAAATAATGAGTACTTGGACCCTTAGGGCCTTGTTTTGGGCTAGGATACTCAGCCCCTAAGAAAGGGGTCGGCTGAGGGTTCAGGGCTCAAAGAGCCCCGCCCAGTTGCTGGAAGTTCCCAGAGACTCCACTGCTCCTTAATTCAAGGATATACCTTAAGTCTTAATTGGGCTCCTACTGTTGGGGATCGGAATCCTGCATTACCTTAAGGATCCTAAACTATGGGAAATATGGTCTATTCCTTATTATGGGTCATGCAGGATTTATATCATCAACCGTATTATGATTTGAGGTCTATATTCCTTAAATTAAGGGATATTGGAGTCTCTGGGTTGTTTGTTCTTCGCAGCACTTGGGCCTTTCCCGTGGCCAGCCCAACTGTCTTCGCCGTTTAGGGTTTAGGGGTTTACCTCAAGGGCGAAAAGGACCCTAAACGGGTTTAGGGTTCATATACCATATAGGGTTTCATAGCATAAGGGTATAGGGCCCCTACTCTTCAGGGTCATGTCGTCCTTAAGGTAACTGTCTTCGCTTCTTGTACCGGAGTCCTTTCACTGTCTTGTCACTGGCATAGCACACGCTGTTTCCGCCATGGGGCACTGTCACCCAGAGCTAGACAGCCGACTTCAAGCCTGAATTCTTCAACCGCGGACATGACACACCCTAAGTCCAAAATCAAGTCGGTCTTCCAGAAGAGTCTGGCAAGGGTTTAGGGTTAACAGGGTCATGGAGACATAGAGTTTAGGACTTCGGATTCGGAGTTTGAGGTTCAGGGTTACAGGGCGTGAGGACACGGCCCTAGACCCTGAACGCTACACCGTCGAAACCTGAACCCTAGAACCCTGGGCCGCGCCACCTAAACCCTAAATCCAAAACCCTAAACCCCTAAATCCAAAACCCTAAACCCTAAACCCTAAACCAAACCAAAACGCAAAGCCCCAACAACGCCGAAGCGACAGAGCCCCGAATCTGAAGACCGAACGCCGTAAACCCGAGGCCCTGGAACACCACATCCTCAACTAAACCTTACCCTAAGGTTTAGGGTTTAGGGTTTAGGGTTCCATGTAGCCAAATAGTAGATACTTTGGCCCCAAAGTACCCAAATAGGGGCTACTTTACAGCTAAAGTATCTACTATTTGGGTACATGGACCCTTAGGGTTATGAATCTAATGCAGGGGCCTGAAGAACTAGAATAGGGTTTTGGGCTCCTGTAGAGTATCATTGCATAGTTGCAATAAGGACAACTAAACCTTATATATCTAATGTTTAGAATAGGGTTTCGGGCTCCCTTATAGAACAATTCTAATCCGGTTTTCTAAACCCTAAACCCTAAACCTCTAAACCCCTAAACCCCTAAACCCCTAAACCCTAAACCCTAAAATTCGGAATCCTTTAGGCTTCTAAAGCAAGCAAAGTCCGACCCGCACAGGTGGCTGTCCTTCCGAGGCAGCTGTTCGCACACGCTGCGGCCATGGTGTCTGGGCAGCTTTCGGTGTCTGACCCCGGCTTGAATCATAAGGGTTTAGGGTTTAGGGTTTAGGGCAAGGAATCCTTGTTTAAGGGTTTAGGTTTGAGGGTTTCGGGTATATAGGGTTTAGGGTTTACAAGCTATAGGGCTTTTAGGGCCTTACGGGATAGGGCTTAAAGGGGTTTAGGGTCTTAGTTTAAAGTTTAGTATGGTGTAGGGTTTCGGGTTTCAGGTTAATGAGGGTCTCAGGGTTTGGGGTTTGAGGTTGAGGTACGAAAACTAAGCCCTAACCCACAAGCCCCAAAAGCCTTATAGCTCTTAAACCCTAAACCCTAAACCCGAAACCCTATCCCTAAACCC